>WWET01003311.1:134043-147221 GCA_011038615.1 Limnodynastes dumerilii | reverse complement strand
GTTAGGGAGTGGGGTTGCTTACCTTTTGGAGCACTATGTTTGGTGGTCCGAGGATGTATTGCTATGCCTCATCAAGGCATAAGCTATCGATATCCCAGCCAGTTCGGAGCTGGTTGGGAACGAACGGCCCTACCAAAACAAGGCAATTCGTGACGGGGACCCACATTCCCCATATTGGAGTGAGGATGCTTCAGGAATCTGGCATCGACTGGGTTCTGAGTTATGTGTATTTTGCAAATAAAAGCAAACCGCAAAACATAAATAATTATGGCTGTATTCTCTGTCATACACCCCACAGCTTTCATAAAGTATAAGGCAAGACCTGACACTCACCAGTCTTCTGTAGAGATTCACTATTCTGTATGTACTCCATATAATGTAATACAAAAAATTCACACATACAAAATTAACTGAATAAAACCAGTCCATTTGTGATCTCACCAATAATTTACTTAAATAATAAACTAGGAGAAAAAAAGAAACATTTATTATACTAAAATAGTTGCATCTAAGGTGGTGGAGGTGTGTTTTACTTTGAAAAGGTCTCTCCAAATATTGATGTGAAAGTATGCACCTGAATGTATTGGGAATCTTTAACAAGTGCTGGTAATAACGTGTAGCAATGTTACAAATTATACAATAGTAAAACAAATAACATATATTAATATATACTGTTTTGAATCTATGGGACGTATCCAGACCTCGTCGTGTTCTGTATGTATGGAGGTCTGGAAGTCCACATGGAAGAAAGAAGTGAACTCCCCTGTCACTCCCCCCTCTAAAAAAAGTAGAAAAAGGTAAGTATTCGAAAAAGGGACATCCGTAAAGGAAGTTTCGGATGTCCCTTTTTCGGTAATCACATTTTTTAAGCGGACATTGCAACTGGAATATATTAGGCCACATCCAGAGGAGTTTGTACACCAGTGGTTTCCAAACCTGTCCTCAAGGCTCCCCAACAGTAAATGTTTTCTAGATCTCCTTGCTGGAGCACAGGTGTGTTCATTATTAACTGTTTAAAAGATCATACCAGGTGATTTAATCCCCTTTCTGATTTAGGCCAGCTCACTTTTGTTTACTTCTTATTCTTCACTACATGGCTTCCTTCAGCATCCAAGAAGAATAATCAGAAAGGAATCAGAGATTCCAGAGAGATATTTATCATTTGTTCTCCAACACAGATCAAGGCCCACACACAGATTGGGTCACTGATCTGTCTGACCTTAAAAATTCTCTCATCGGAGCAGGTAGAATCTTTCCGCTAATAATCTCTATATTAAAAACAAAATCACCCCTTGCGGCCTAAGACCTCATACCTTTCCCTCCTTTGAACTTGCATCAGATGAACTTCATAATGACTGGGAACAAGCACTCACCAGATGCTCACTTGAATTACTACAAATCCTAGTCAAACACGATGAATTAGTTTTAACTAAGTGCAATCAGGAGATAGAGGAACTAACTAATAAATTAAAGCCTTTTGAGGGGTTAGAGGATTTCCAACAGACATAAATGAAATTTAAAGCAGAAATTGACCAATTAGATCAAGAAATTAAGGAACGCAAAAGGGACAAATTTAATAGAGACACTAGATTTTTCCTCAATTAAAATATATTAATGGAAAAAATCTACTTCCACCAGACGCAAAAGGTATCCACAATCAGGATACTCCACATCTGAGTTGGATTCATCTGAAACAGATGATCCTAAGCAAGTAGTTAACCAAACCACTGATACCCAGAAATCTTTTTTAGTGAATCTGACAGGACCGTCTTTATCAAGACAAGAAGGGGCAAGCGCAAAAAGAGGACGAGTCGGTCAGGGCAAGTTACAGACGAGGAAAACAAACAGGAAGAGAAACTAGATTAAGATATCTTGCAAATCATTAATCTAAATGACAACAATTTAAACCCTTCCCATCTAAGCATTATCCTTCTCCCCCACTAGTCACATTGATAGATTTATCTGGGAGAAGGACTTAAATCTGTTTTTGAGAAAATTGGTTCTACACAAGATGTATGCCAAACGGGATGATACTAACACTAATACAATCAAACCCCTTATTCCTGAACAGGTGGTGGAATTTAGCCAGCCTGCAATAGCACTCACACAAATTGATAGTGAAGGCCTTGCAATCTTAGAACAACTCCTCACTGATCAAATTACTTCTTCCTCAACTCAATCTATTCAACTTAAAAAGAAGTCCCAATATTTTCCCGAACTGTACACAAATCCATTTGTAAAAGTTTATAAGGAAGTGGTCTCTCAAGAATTAGACTCACAAATCAATCTACAATGCCACAAGACTCATCCAACACCACACCCGATGAGGATGAAGCAATTAAGGACATGAACTCCTGGCAGGATGTCATAATTAAACCCTCTGACAAGGGGGGAAATGTTGTACTATGGCCCCATACTATGTACATGGCTGAGGCCAAACGCCAACTATCAGACAAGGCTTGCTATGAATTGTTGATGTTCAGTCCAGCGACAAATTTCTTAAGGCAATACCAAAATCTACTGACTAGGGCATCTCAGACCTCCCATTCTCATCTGCTACTTAACCAATGAGGGGAGGTATTTATATCGCTCAGAGCTGATCACCTATCCACCTGTGATCAAGCCGTGGCGAATCACGCGTCAGTGTGTACCGATCCCGTGTCAGGAAGAACACTCCTGACACCTGCACCTGCTACTCGCTCCCGGTCCCCGGCACGATTCCGAGCTTCCCCTCTATCAGATTTGCCAAAGGTACAAGGTAGGACAGGGACCTCTAGGGTGAAGCACTACCCTGAGGCAGTTATCTGGGAACCTAGGGTAAGTGGGCTGAGGTGAAGATTAGCGGCATGAATCTTTCCTGTATATTTGGGGCTGTAGTACCGGATATCTGTGATTATTATTGATTGTCTGTACTCATGCTTCATTTGTTATATTCTCTTGCCAGTCACTTGCCCATCTAAGAGTAGCGATCACTTTAGTGAATATTGCAACATTGTTAATTGTGTTATTGTTTAATCAATAAACCTGTATTTCCTATATTTTTGCAATATAATTACTCTATCGGTGCTTATTTTATATTTATTAAATGTTTGTCTTCATTCTACTAGTTCATATTTTAATGAGTAAATAAAAGTTATAGTTTATCAGGCCCTCACTATTCATTAGAGTCAGCCCTGCTTTTTATGTCACACCACCTCCCTCCCCCCTCCCCTTTTCCATTTGCCATATCCATATATTTGCCATTTTTTCTACTTGCCCCCTTCTTGCGTCCATAGTTGACACCACCTTTTATTTATTCACACTACTGGTGTCTCTGTTTGCTGATTGAAGACTATGTATTTATCATATGTTTGATTATACCCATGTACATTATCTGGGGTGTCTGGATCATTGATTGGCTTTTTAAGTCCTTGCACTATAAGGGGTATTATCTTATCCACTGTGTACACATTGTCAGTATTGCTCTGATATAAATCATATTACCCCCATGTATCTGGACCTTTACCTATATACTTTCAATCATCATTGCGCCATTCACTCCCCCTTTTATCAAGGGTTGTCTGAACTGAGTTTTACTCTTTATTGTGCTACCTGTTACATACAGCACACAGTTGACCTAGTGCGCCACCACAAATTCCCCTAAACCCTGACTTCTCTTTCCATCCCTTCCCCCCTTTCCCCTGTTTATCTAATTATTACCAGGGCCCCTTCAGTGGCAGCACTCCTACCAAAAGTTTAGGGTTGGTCCTAAGTTGAGTAAGAATCTTTCACCAGAGTTCTCTGTTCATTCCTGTATTGAATCATTCCTTTTATTTGTAGAGGGGCTAATCCACCTATCCTCCTTTCCTCCCCTCCTCCCCTTCCTTATCATTCCCTGCATCAACTGTTTAAAAGATCAACAGGTGCTATAATTATATACCTTGTTTTGTAAGGAGATCTGGATAACATGCACTGTTGGGGAGCCTTGAGGACTGGTTTGGAAACCTATGGTGTACACCAACTCATGTAGCATATCTCTGTGTAATTCATATATACAGTAAAATAAATTGCATATTTTTTTAATTAAAATCATTCATTGCTTATTGTTTTACTGTGTTTACAGTGCATTGTGTTTCTTTTGTTGTTCATTCTTTGATACCAAACAACAAACTATTAAAAAGCTATATTTAACAGGGTGCTACCTTATGGTAATGCAACATATGTGGTCATGTAGCTGCATAGAGTTTGGCTGCTTTGTTCCTGTAGACTACCTGCCATATTTCTTAGCCATACAGAGGTTCCTGAATGTGCCTCTGGATCGCAAAGCACCCCACCCTAATTTATCAGCCGCATGTACTCCACGCACACTGCATTCTGACTTGTGTTTGCCTCAAAATGTATATTGCTAAAATGGTATCCAATATTGTATTTTTATACATAAATACATTTACAAATACAAATGTGCCCACGAATAAGGTCAATAAATTAGAATTTTTTTATAGATTTAACTACATTCATTAAGAAAGTCACAGTGAAAAGACATTGTTTTTCAGAAGGAAACAGCCCTAATAAAGTATTATGAGGATACAGTGAACAAGTCTGGATTAAAATGCCCCTCTTAATGCTATCCTTTGGAATCCAGAAGTAGCCAAACTGGATAAAATGGTCAAAAAAGACATGGATTGGATGACAACAGACAACACCATGGATAATCTATTTTCCAGATAGAAGAAAGCACTTAAGGACCTCAAAGACAATAACAATCTGGTCCTAAAACATGCTGATGAAGGCGAAGGTCTGGTGATATTGAATAGAAGTGACTACGAGAAGGAAGCTTTGTGTCTTCTGTCAGACGCTAAATCATATTCTCTTCTCCTAAAAGAACCTGAGGCAACAGATTATTAACACAGAAGAATATCAATTTCTTTTGAATAACAGCCCTATCATACCGATTTTTTATTTCATCCCAAAAATTCATAAATGGCTCACCAACCCTCCAGGGCACCCCATCTTAGAGGGCATCGATTCACTTACCTCACTTATCTCGGAATATGTAGAAGTTTTCTTATGTAAATATGTGAGAGCCCTACCATCATACATCAAGAATACAACATCAATACTACAAGTGTTAGAGGATGGAATGGCTGATGACTTCCATTGAATCACAATCGATGTACAATCTCTTCATAAATCGATCCAACACTCCAAAGGTCTAGAATCCATCAAAGAATTCCTACACCTCTCTTGAACACAAACATAGGAACTTTATCTGTGAGATTATCAAATTTATTCTCTCACATAACTATTTTTAATTTTGGAACCCCTTTTATATGCAATCATGTGGGATTACAATGGGAACTATTTTTGTCCCGGGTTACTCCGGTAATGAGTACAACCTGACCTTTACAAAGTTATGTCAAAGTGGGTAAGTATGGGTTTCTGGAGCGGAGTGTTCATGTGCCCTCCAGATGAGGTATGGTTCTCCAGTTCAAATGGCCCTTTTTTGAAAGAACTGTTCTCTCCCAGACATTTGCAAAGCAATTGATCTTCCCCCGGGACGAACAGACAGCGGTAAATTATAAGTATGAATCTAACCCCAACCCTTTTCCTAATCCTAACCTTAACCCTTCCCTTACATTGTCCTAACCTTCTTTTCCCCACAGCCTGACCCTAACCTTCCCTTTCCCACAGCCTGACCCTAAAACTCCCGTCCCCACAGCCTAACCCGAAATCTCCCTTCCCCGCAGGGGGAGTTCTTCACAAAAAAACTTGAACAATAGGAGGTTCAGTGAAGAACAATAGACAAACTCAAGGCAGCAAAATACTTAACTTCATGTTAACATAAAATGCATGGAATTGATTGTGTACATTGAAATAAGAAGAGATGGAACAAGTGGATTCTGCACACTAAGGGCCTGAGGTCTAGCCAGTTGTGCATATTGTGAGGCATATTTTGAGGTTAAAAGTATGTGTGTGCAAATCATACACTGTGCATGCAATGAGGCGTTATGTGTAAATTTTAGGATAAACATTAGTAATGTGTGCTAATGGTCTTGCACCAGGTACGACCACTCTATACACCCAATTTTTTTTAACTTAATGTAGCATTGAAGTTACAAGCATCTAGTAGCTGTAACTGGAAATTTCAACACCTGGTATCAATTTTTTCACGGGTAACATCATCAAAGTGGGCCAAGTATTGTACATATCACCTGTACAGTTGTTAACCTTGCTGTTCTGATTGTGTCTATTATACAAATGTACTGTTTGGGTTAACATGACCTGTACCATAAAATTACACTTTACATTATTAATAAATCAAAGGACTATTCTCTACACTTTTATTAGGTTAAATGAAGATATTTGACCTGATTCACACTTAGGATTGAAAATGTGTGCTTGCCTAAAAATATGCATCCTAAATAGAAGCAATTGCTTCTTAGGTGTGAATCCGGTCCTATGTGAGCAAATACTAGGAGCTTTGGATATAAAATCCCTGAACTAATTGCAATAATGGCAAGTGATTATCTAGATAATGTGAATCATGGTGCAATGAAAATCATGACTGGTGCCTAGCTATGCCAGGATATAATTTATTTAGGAATGGTAGAGGAGGAAAAGTTGGATGTGAAGGAATGGAGAAATTTACCTTTATTGGTAGTATTGGAGAGAAAAGTGACAAATTTTGGGTAGTTTGTCCTGGAAACTTTATTTAGATTTGGGATAGGAAATGCCACCACTTAACTCTAATACAGTTTGGAACAGATTAAATATGACTCCCCTGCAATCAACATGGTTTAGCCCAGGAATAATTTTCCTCTCTTAATTTCAAGCACCTTCTTAAGTCTGAATCCGGTCCAAAATGGACAATGTCCTATTGCAAGACATCACTAAAATGGTATTAAAATGGGAGGAAGTAATTAAGGGAGATTTGAATCTACCTGATGTAAACTGTAATGATTGTTTAATTGTGCAGATGTATGACAGGGTCTAAGAGTTACAATTTAAAGTGACTTAAGCATACAAAGCAATGATAAAGGCAAGTAAGATGTTTGGTTGCACAGAGAGAAGCGTTAATATTAGACGGAGAGAAGTATTACTGCAAATTTATATGTAAACGGTATGGCCTTACCTAGAATACTGTGTAAGTTCTACAGGCCATATCTGCAGAAAGACAAAAAAATATTAAGCAAAGAAGCCTCCCAGTATTCCCAGGTCATGTCTCGCCAGCCTCTCAGTATTTCCCATTAATTTCTCTCCAGCCTCCCAGTATTCCCCATTGATTTCTCTCCAGCCTCCCAATATTCCCCATTAATTTCTCTCCAGCCTCCCAGTATTCCCAATTATTGTCTCAGCTGATTCTCCATATTTTCATTCATGTGTCTCCAGCTCCAAGTTTACCACATCATGTCTCTCCAGTCTTCCAGTATTCACAATTCATGCATCTCCAACCTCCAAGTATTCAAATTCTTGTCTCTCCAGTCTCCAAGTATTCTCAATTCATGGCTCTCCATTCATCCAGTATTTACAATTCATGTCTCTTCAGCCTCCCAATATTCCCAATTCATGTCTATATGGCCTCCCAGTATTTCCAATTTATGTGTCTCCAGCCTCTGCATTATACCCAATTCATATGTCTCCAAAATCCCAGTACTCCCCTTTAATGTGTCTCCAGCTACCAGTATTCTTCATCATATGTCTCTGGCCTCCCCAGTATTCCACATTCATGTGTCTCCAGCTATCCTATATCTCAGGGTCCAGTAAAAAGAGAGGTGTTTTATTGAGCCACAGCTCTTTTTATTCTACTGGTCACACTGATATATCATTATCCTTTTATCCCCTGATCTATATCGGACTTTAATCCAACGATCCGCTATCCTAGCTGCCAGCTGTGCGCAAGCCATCCTATACACACAGCGTGCCTTGGACTGTGTATCATCCGTGGAAGCCTGAGAGACAGTGAGAGACTACATTTTCTGTATGGAGCCTGTACCTGCAGCTGTATGTCATTTATAGCTCACACCATTCTAAATCTGACAGCGCAGTAACATCAAGTGGCCCGAGCGGCGCGTGGATGCAGTTCCACCACGTGAACCTCCATCTAACCGGACGGTGCCCTTTCTTCTGCTGAATCGCTGAACTATACCAGTGGGCAACTCAATAAAGCTAAGTAACTTGCTCCTTCTAAATGATCTTTTTGGAAAAACTGTCTGCTCCATATATATAGTTTAAGGCATCTACCTGCTAATTAATCACACTGCATATACCAGTCAATTTGGATGCTGACTACGACCTGCGGAGTATATACCCTTTATCCGCTCTACCACAGGGGTCCCTTTGCCTCAATATCAATAGGACTTTGATAAACTGAACTTTTGAAGCAAAACAAGTTGGGGCAAACAATAAGGAGTGATAATCTCCATCTATCCAGTGTGGCAATATCGCTTTCTTACTAGCTGCCTGATCAGCAGCTAGTTTCCCTAGATTTTACATTTTTGTGCTGTAGCTATTAACCAATACAGGTGTTTTAGTCATAAAATATGACAAAAGTATTATATTGATTATTGATTTCACAATTGTGTTATTAGTGTTTTTTCTTATATTTTTAATTATTAAAAAAACTTTTTTTCACAACAATTTCTAAACCTTAAAGGCGCTCTGCATTTCTTTCTTGCTAAATTGAGGGTCCAATAGGGTTTTTATGTGAATTGAATAAACACACCCCAACTGAAGTTAATAAAATGTTCCTGTTTCTCCATTTAGCCATAAGGGGTCTGATATTTAGATAGTGAATAATTATAGCACACCCACATGGGGACTTGTCTTTTAGGCATGTGTAAAAATAAAAACTATAAAATACTTAAAAAGCAGGACATGTACGCAATGCTATATAGGCTCCAAATCTACAGACTCTCTGCCTAAAGCCCCTAAATTTAGAATGTTTGAGTTTAAAATAATAGGGCCTGACCAAGAACTCTGAATTTTGTGTAACAGGACCCAAGAACAGAAAATGTATGGAAATCTACTACAGTTGGGCTGCACTACCCAGACACCTTTGCATTTGCATTTTAATCGCTCCCAGTTACATCCAGGGCCTATCTTTTCTGACTCAAGTAAATGGAAAATAATGTAAGTCTGCAGTACGCATTAATAGGAAATGTACACTGTACTTGACTAAGAAGAAATACCCATTTGTGAACTTAACCCAGTCCAGTTGACAAAAGTGTTTCTTTTAAGTCTAGATTGGACAGAAATGCTTCTGATAGGTTAGCACTGTATGGAAAAAATGCCATTATCCAATAGATACATTAGAACATTGGGGGTAATCCTGAGTCCTGAATTTGGGCAATAAGATCTTATATAGGTGAGATCAGAAAGTCTAGTTTTATAATGCTTTGAACACACAGGTGAGGTGTGAGATGAAATAATATTGTTAGACTATTATCAGTGTTTCATATTTCTGTGTACGAGTTATGTATGAGAATTTTGAGGATAAGGAAGAAGCAATATGTCACCATCTGTTCCTTTACCACTCTATAAATGCACAATTACATGTGTTGTAGCAGAAATGCACAAAAGCGTGTGTAAGCCTTATTAAACAAGCATACCATCCATCTGTAATCTGATGTACATGGTAATTGAGTATTTAAGATTCAGTAAAATGTCACAAGCATGACTCACAATCCTATTAGTTCTATTGCTTACTTACATGAAACTTGTTTGTTATTGCCGCCTGATCCTTTTGGAGCGAGTTGTAGTAAAACCTTTAAGAGATCTTAGAATGGGAATACATAAGGCTGCACACATATTTATCTGCAGATCTGCCAATGTAAATACTTGTCTCATAACTTACAAATCAGTACTTTTCAGATAGCACTCTAAAGGTTGGGGTCACTAGTGTTCGGAAAACGTCTGGATCCAGTCCAGGATTAGTATTTGACGTTAGGATTAGGATTATTGTAATGCCGACAGTAAGTGTTGGAATTACAATATTCTGACAGACATCGAGTTCATGACACTGAAAGCTGATCAGTTAACCCTGTTGGCATTCAGTGCAGGTTAACTTTCCGACCTACAGGACTGCATACTACACCCCACCCTAAATGGCAAATAAGTACACAAAAAAGGAGTAATGTAAAAGAGTACTTTAGATTGCTAGGTATAAATAGACATGTGTACTTATCTATATACCTAGACACCTGTAGAATTTGTGTTGCATATAAAATGTGTGCTCATCTGTTTCATTTCCTGGCACAGTGACTACATTGTTACCCTTGTACACAGTCTACACACATGTGCAGGATGGTCTAATTCCTGGTTGCCGACTCGTCCGGAATATCCGGGAGAAATTTGGGCAGTTTTCCCGGTATCCCTGGAGAGCCGGCAAATCTCCCGCAAGTCCCGACTAGCCATCATTTACTACTGTAATCCCTACTAGGGATGTGCGGGGCTTGATGATGTCATCAAGCCCCTCCATCCCCTGAAACGCTAGAAAATACAGGAGTGATTGACAGGGGGTGGGGCTTAACAACACAATTTTTATAAATCGTGTCATTAAGCCCTGCCCTCTGAATAAATCAATGGCTTCCCTCTGGGATCTCCCGGAGGGAAGCTCTAAAAAGTCGTCAACCCTGGTCTAATTGTGCAGAGAGGACAGCTACCCCCTTTACCAATTGGATACCTGATAACGTCCTTTTCCACACCTAATACAATACACAGATAAGAAGGGTAACATATAGAACAATGTCCACTTCAACCCTTGGGTCAGAAACTTTTGATGACCATGTATAAAATTCTACATAAATTTGTACTCTTTCCAAATAGTCTATAAGTTACATTACAAGTGAATAAGGATGCCATAGACACTGTTGCTACATGTCATCTTATATCTTTTCTGGTCCAACTAGCACATCTAACTTTCATTTTACAGCTGATCACTGACATTTATAGAAAAAACACAACACAAGCTGCAGCTGCTGATATAGTGATATTAAATCATATCAGAGATACAGCTATTAATACATAGAATATTCCAGGAAAAGGTCATGCGGTGACCAGCAAACTGATAGGTACTGTAGCACAGGATTTTGTTTAAGATAAAATCATCATAAAAGAAAAGAAGTCTGAAAGGCATTGCTATGGGGGAAAAGCCATTAATTTGCCCTTTAATTTAATTTAACCTAGTAAAAGATAAGGCTTTACGTTAGCAAGTATTTATGCAATAGGGCTTTTCCATACTAGCTGATGAAACATGGTAAATGTGTAGACTATGAGCACTAAAGGTCTAGGTTATCAATGACAAGATCAAGACAGGGGGCTGATGCAGAGTTTTAGCGGATGCGCAATGCGGATACGCTAAAAACGTACTATTCCTCTGAACTGGCCATAGTAAAAGCTGCCTAGAAAAAAACAAGCAGTTGGAGCCGTAATTGCTCCGACCACAGGCTCTTTCTTTTTTTTTATTTAATAACAAAATTGCTACAACATAAATTAAATAAATTATTCTGGCCCGACAGGGCATGCTGATGCTTGTAGAACTACACGCAGTGCCATCTAAATGTCCCCATAATAAAAATAAAAAAGTGTAGTGGTGCCACTAAAATTGTTAAAAAAATGCCCAACTTTACAGTCAAAAATAAAAAACAATACTTACCTGCTCTGATGGAGGTCCAGTCTTCTACGCTTTTAATCCAGGGGGGCTTGGCAAAAAAAAAACACCATATGGGCACGTCTCTAACTACGTCCTGCAAGGACATCCCGGCGCTAATTACAGTTGTACTATTATTGGGGTATATTTATACCCTTTGGCAGCGTGGGAATTCTCGTTTAAAATCATGATATTTCCCAAGAAGGGTAGAAATATACCCCAATGACAGTACATGGCATCCATGGGCATGCTGGTGCTTTAAGCATCAGCATGCCCTGACGGAACGGAATTATTTATTTATTTTGTTATGTTGTAGCGGCGGGGGGGGAAGGGGTTTATTCGAAATTTTTAACTGTGTTTTATTTTACTAATTAACTTTTTTTTTCCAGCTTCGGTGAGCTATTCCTTACGCTTACACCATCCCTGAGATGGTGTAAGCATAAGGCTGTTATATGCAGGAATACAAGAGGAGTAAAGTGTGAGTTAGTACACTGGTAGTTTCCTCTGTATGGTACTGACGTTACTGCACTTAGATTCTTTCTTCTTCTTTCATGCCTGTTGATCCATGATAATATCTGGAAATTGGAGGAAAGAAAAAGGGAAATTAGAGGACTGAAAAAAGTCTACAAGGTGGAACGGTGTGAGAAGCAAGAAGGTAATAAAAAGGAACCTTTACATGCAAACTATCCAAGAGGAAGAAAGTGTGAGTAGATCTGAATATTGCTATACTTACCGTAGTGTTACGAAGTCACACAGTGGTTCTTCCTGTTGTTTTTGTAATCCTATGAAGGGAAACCTACAAGGAAAGACAGAGAAAGATTGAAATTACATTATACGAAGGTCTGGAACATTTGATGAAAAAACTAGTAACTAATTAAGGACAAGACAAAGGAAAACAAGTACTTTTGACTTTTATAACGCCTGTTGAAGGGTTGTGTTTGTATAACATTGCTCGCCTACCTGACAGATCGTTCTGACCTGGGAGGGTGGGATTTACTTTGGGTATTGGTGCATACCGAACATAATCACCGGGCAGCTGTGAGGTGGAGCGCTGAGTACCAAATAATTTGTTTATTATCGCCTCCATAGAGCACCCTTACGTCTACATTTGTACTTATGCGCATATGTTACTCATGTACGTGCGTATTTATCTAACCGCGCCCTCAAATGCCCATTTAAATGCTTCCCGTCACCCACTTTCACATCATTTCCACAGTCCGGATAAAAACTACGTTCCTCCGTATGTATGCCCCTAAGTGTGATTCACAAGTCTGTGACGATAGTAATTATGGGCCGGATCCAGAACTACGTGTGCCATACGTTTATTCGCGGAGCGAATTTTTGTGCACGTAAGTTCGCTACACTCCCCTCGGCACACCCCTTGCACGGACGTATTTTGTCAAGATACGTATTCCAAACCCTACCGTAACTTTTACCAACGTAACCGCTGTCATACGCACACGTACGTATGGGCTGAACGAATTCACGCAGCTAAGCACGCCCATACTGTACACTTTAAATACCACCCCCCGCCTACTTCACGTATTTCTGC
>WWET01003311.1:90956-102800 GCA_011038615.1 Limnodynastes dumerilii | reverse complement strand
GGTCCGGTCCTTCGGTCCAGTCCGGAGCCAAGCCCTGCGTTCCAGCCGATGCTCTCAGCTGCTACCAGTCTTGCCACTCTGGTCCTGCTGTGATCTACCTAACAGCCTGCCTCTACCTGCCACATCTATCTACGAACCAACCTCCGCCAAACCCCAGTGGACCCTACCTGGGCATTTGCTGCCAATATCGGACTTTGCTACCATTTTCACAAACTCTGGGGAAATACCCCATACCTCATTTGGGACTCATACCTGTTGACACCTTGTATGCTACCCTCAGTCATTAAACCTGCTCAATTTCATTTTAACCCAACCTTGTTGTCATTATCTCTGAAACCCGGAATCGATCCCAAACATTCACGGAACGTGACAGAAAGCATACACAGTTCTCTGTGTAGAAGTAAAGTATTTTCCCTGTATGCAAAAGAAGTAAAGCAAAAGAAGTAAAATGAATTAGCTCCCCTTACTTTGCAAAATGGTTTAGCCAAGCTGTACATTTGCAACTGTTCTGCCCTTACTTCCAAATTCTGGATCAGCCCTGTTGATATTACCAGAATTCATGGCAAGCAACTATCTGATGGAGTATATAATTTTCATAATGTACTAGGGGTATCCTTTGGAGTAATTGGTATTTTATATTATTATAAATCTTTTCCAGATTTCACAGATTATTATTTTCTTTTATTTGTTGAATTAAAACATCTCCATTAGTTTTACTAAATAAAGTTTATTTCTCAAGATATTAATCATTGAGGTTGTTAATATTAAACTAAAAATAGAATTTGATGGAAAAAAGGAATCACTTGTCTGTTGTAGTCTGACCTCAAACTAAATTTTATTTCATTTTTTATTCTTTTTATATCCTTATGTTTTTTATCTTATACTTCTTAGTGAAAAGGAACTGGTTAAGTTCTGGTCTCACACTCATATCACAGGTATTTATCGCAGGGTCGCCGACTTTTTAGAGCTTCCCTCCGGGAGAACCCAGAGGGAAGCCATGGATATCTGCAAGGGGCGGGGCTTATCACGTCATTAAGCCCTGCACCCTGTCAGTCACTCCTGTAATCTCTAGCGTTTCAGGGGATGGACGGGCCTTGATGACATCATCAAGCTCCGCACATCCCTAGTAACGCTAGGGTTTACAGTAATAATTGATGGCTGATGGGGCTTGCGGGAGCTTTGCCAACTCTCCTGGGATACCAGGAGGCCTGCCCAAATTTCGGGAGTCTTTGGGGAGTCGGCAACCCTGATTTATCGTACCCTACCCCCACCCCCCAGATATTTGGACAGTTGAGCTTTGCTCACTCACGTCAGCTATATGTAGTGTTCATGATTCCTCAATCACACATGCATACAGACATACCACGCACACACACACACCACACACACACTAGTCAGCATGCTGAAAGTAAACTGGAGAAGATAATACAGTAAAGCAGCAATTTCTTAGAATCCACAAGCATTTTTTTGAGAATCAGTTATTATACACTGAATAAATAATAAACTTAACAAGATCTAAATTGCCTCTTTGTAGCATTAATTATTGGAATGGGTTATTACTTCTCTAAAAGTATCAGTTGTCCACATTAATAATTAAGAAGATTATTTCTGACATAAATTTATAATATCCTCATCAGAGTATTAAAGGTCTTATTAAAACACAATTTGTCTAAATGAATAATTATTTTTGTAGAATATTACTGTCACTATTTTAAACATGAGATATTAAGTAAAGTGGTTCAATTAATCACTGGACAATAATCCTAGTCTTTAGGACCATTAAGTAAACTGCTTTTAAAGGGTAAAATCATCATGAATTGATAGTTTATTATGTTAAACAAAATTGAAACATACATTTTCTATCAGGACATTCATTATAATGTTAAGTGTAATTATGTTATTATACAGTATTATATAGTAGTACACTGTCGCATCAGCAATCACTCGAACATACGTTTTGAGCTTAAAAATCTTAATAGATATAACAAGTCAGAATCTCCTTGTAAATGGGTCACTGCATCCAGTAAAGTGTTTAATATTATGTGTATAATTTTTGAATTCATCATCTGTCAAATGGAAAAAACAGCAAAGAGACCTCTGCACAATTATCCCAAGGGCTTGTTGCTGGCCAGCTTAAGTTTATGACCATAGTGAAGCAAACTATTAAATGACATTGTATATTCTGATCACTATACATTAAGATTTATGGGGGCATCTGGACAACTAAGTTGTTATATTTAAGCTTCATAATAAAATGTAAAAATACATGTAATGAATGCCTGTACATAATACCATAACATCAGTATTTTACACAAGTGTCACAAGCTATAATACAGACAAATTAGACATATAGGCCCGGATTCACAGCCCAGGATTTATTGCACATACGTCTGTAAATGACCAATAATAGCTACTATGCATGTGTAGTAACTATTTTACATAATCTATGTATCGTTTCGTTACGTAGATTGCATATATGTCTATAAGACCGTAAATACGCAATCTACGTAACGAAACGATACGTAGATTACGTAAAATAGTTACTACACATGCATAGTAGCTATTATCAATAATTTACCGACGTATGTGCAATACGTCCGGGGGTGTGAATCCGGGCCATAATATGGAAAGGAGCAGAGGGGCACAGGTGACCTACTTGAGGCAACTAGACCTGTTTGTTGTCCTGCTCTGCCAAATAGGCTCTAACCATTCAAAGTGTGGCACATTACATTTATTTTTATGATAAATGAAAGAAAAATTCATCTACTGAAATCCTTGTCAATTATGCAGAGAGCTGGACTCTGGGAACTGGAGTCAAGTTTGCCACATGGGTGCCAATTCCGCGTTTTGTCTGCTAATATCAAACGGCTAAAATCATGTCATTTGTATATGTTTTTACTCCTCCTTGTATTATTAACACAAATAAGTTTCATTTCCAGTGATTTTGCACCAGGTCACAATGGTATTTCACCAGTATTGGTTAAAGGCTGCAGAAGCTAAACTAAGAGACAGTAGCAGCACAAACATCGGGCAGTGTAAAAGAATATAGCACATCTATTAAATCTGTGACCCCATAAAATGTTTTTATTAATTCAGAAAGAAAATAAACCTACTGTAGTAGAGATTGAGGACAGAGGAAAATCAGTAGAAGCAAGGAAAAACAGTTATTACTATAAGGAAAACTAATTCAAAAACATGGAGCGAGTTATTAAAATCCAGGCATTATTTATCCATTTGTTTATTACTATGATCTGAGCTTTCCTTGCCTCTGTATGTGGTGTCTGGTAGGTAGGCAATGTGCGCTTTGTCTACACTAACCTTTCCCCTCACACTTTCTGCTGAGGTTTTACAAGGGTGGATCCACATTTTTTATTTTTTGAATGTCCTTTCTTATACCTTCTATATGTTACAGAAGAAATATGACTGCCAGTTCCAGCATTAGTACTAGGATGCTCACGTTCTGTATACTGGTCCATTAAAGAATTACATAAAGAAAAATAAATCAGGAGAACCCTATGTAGAAAAGGAAACGGAAAGGAAAAATTCTGCGTTTATACTATACCAAATCAATTGAGTTCTGAAAGCTATAGGGACAGATTTACTAAGTTGCGGGAATGGAAAAGTGGAGATGTTGCCCATAGCAACCAATCAGATTCTAGTTGCCATTTTCTAGTATTTAATAGGAAAGTCAAAGCTAAAATATGATTGGTTGCTATGGGCAACATCTCCATTTTTCCATTCCCACAGCTTAGTAAATCTGGCCCATAGTGTGTGATTGCAAATGGCACAATAAGAGAAAAATTGAGTTGCTATTGTGCCCTATACAGAATCGGATTGGTACTGATAATATAGTGTGTGATGGCATCTAAGTAACACTATTATAGTGACAAGGAAAAACCTGATTTTACAGTGAGGAAAATTGTTTTACACTTGTAAGTCATAACCCTAGCTCTAAGGGCTGTGTTGTGTCAGGCAGCGTTGCGGGACCACAGCCTTTCTCTCAGTCTCGTCCTTACCTTTTCCCCGTGTCTGGCCATGCGTCCGTAGTCCCAGCGGCTCCAGCGATGCTCTCTCTGCTTCTGGCCACTTACTGTGTGTGCGCGCATCTCCCCCCTCCCGGCGCTTGCTTCTATGGGTTGCTAGGGACGCTCTTTTGCGGTCTCCGTCGGGCTGGTGTCTGGTGCGTCTCCTGGCAACCTAGACGCCAGCCTATCCTCCTCCTTGGTGCGCTTCTGCTCAGCTCTCATTCGTTGCAGGCCCTTTATTAGTCAGTCTCTCCTTGCAACAGACACTGGTTATAGCTTCTGCCTTGCTATTTTTCCTGTGTGCCTAGTGTCTTGCTTTAGTGCTTGCCTAGTGATTTGATATCTGATTGCCTCTTGTCCTGCCTGTACCGTCCCACTTTTACCTTGCGTTTTCCATCACCCTGGTTCTCCCTCCTGTTTGTATTTACCAGTCCTCCTATATTTACCTGGCTGCTTGTGTGTGTTATCTCCCTGGAGATTCCTCTGTGGGCCTGAGTGTGTGTAAGCCCCAGTTTGTCCGGTTTTGTATTGTGATCCGCTTTTGTCCTCCGTGCCACGTTTTGAATAACTGAGGGTTAATTCATTTAGCCTGAAGGCAATTAAACCCTGGGTTGGGAAATGATAGGCCCTCAAGTTTTGTTTCATTGTTTAGTTGTTTTGGGGGTTTCAGAGCCAATAGGGGAAGGGAAGGTGGTCCCTGGGGGGAAGTTATATAAACCCTCAGCACTTGTATAATTTCCCCTTTTCTCCTTGCCTGCAGGTTTTTCACCCTCCCTACCTCCCATTATTTCAGGTCTGCGGGAAGGCAGTGGTTAGTTAATTTTAGTTAGTTTATTAGTCTGGGGGCCAAATTTTCTTTCACAGCCTGGCGGGCGTTTTCTCCTGTAGCCATGTAGGTGTTTGGTCGCGGTGGTCATGCCCGCGGCCTGCGGATTCGTTTAAGGGGCGGGCCTGGGACGGCTAGTTCATAAACAGGAGCACCCCGTCAAATATCATCGGCTGGGGCGCGGCGTTCCTATGCAAATGGGGTGGTAAATGCCCCCATTTTGGTTATCAGAATGCCAGCGCGTGGTGGGTGGTTACTGCCCCACCTTTCAATCAATCTTGATAGCTATTGGTTTAGCTATTGGTTATTTATGGGTCCCACACGGCCTTCTTCCGTCACCAACCTGGTGAATTGTTGGTATAGCACTGGTTATTTATTTGCTTACAAGTTTATTGTTGTTGTTTATATTGTACAATAAACATAGGGGGCTCTGCGAAGCCCCCTTTTTATGCAGCCTGGTGTGTTTCACTGTCTCCATAGTGGGGTCAAGGTTCAAGGGTGAAGGGCGGTTTTGCAGGTGAGTGGTGATATGTGTTGATAAGAGGGCCGTTAATGCACTCAACCCTTAGGCGTTTAGTGTTATTTGTAGTGTGTCTGCGGTTGGTCTCTTCCAACCGGTGCTGCCCCCACGTTTTATTTGTTCCTTTAGCCTTTTCCAGGTTCACTGTTGGATATCCTATCTTTCCTTTCCTCCGAGATAAGGTTAAACGGAGCACGACCACGCTTTCAGAGGGTGCTCATGTCCACCCCCACCATCAGGGGCCCTGGTGAAGACCACCTGAAGGTAAGACTCCGCACTCCGGAAACCTGCTCATCCACCCTTCCTATCCTCCCGGTGATAACTCCTGTACTCCCCAGGTAAAACCGGAGTATCCAACATACCTTCTCCTGGACCACTTCGGTACTCCCCAGGTAAACCCAGAGTGTCCTAACATGTTGTAAAGGAAAACTGCAGATTACAAAAAGACACACAAAAATATAATGATTATTACATCCTTGTACACAGTATAGTTCTACCTCCACGCACAAATTAACTATTCAGCTACTATACTATTGCAGGCAGAACAATTGCTGCTATTATGCAACTTTATAAAAACCAAGAGCCCTAATAAGGGCTGTATATTCATAAAAGACAGTGCAGGTCAAGATCAACATAGCACCTAATAGACTAATATACACTGTAACTGCCTAAGATCTACCAATATACAGCACAGCTACAGCCAGCATCAACACTCGTATCTGAAGCTGCCAAATCATGAGAGAGCGCTTTATATAGAATCCGAAGCACGCGAGATCCAAGGATTATGGAAAAATTCAATTTTGTCTCGATATGAAAGCCAAATATGCTGGTAAGAACTGAGTGCCATATTGGTTAGACTCAGAACCTCAAAATTCAGATATGTCATATTTCATACAATCCAAAACGCTCATATCTACTAAGAACATCAGCCAATTCATACTATAGAGTGAGAGGTGCATGCAGATGGATGTCAATGATTAATATCCTACTCATAAGAACAATTAATTGGATTTCTGTGTTCATAGTTCATAGAAGTACTGTGTAGTGTAAACATTTAAGCTTTGTAAATGGGCATATATTCTTGCCTTGATAAAGCCAGACTCACCTTCATCCAAAGTTCCAAAACTGCATGGGGGACTGTGTCCTAAAAAAAAAGACACTGAGCAGCAGAGTTGCTTGCTGTCAGTTATCCCTTTGGCCTGGCCTGGATTGAGAAGCAGCTCCATCCACAAGAGTGTCTGGCTCAATGCTGAAGCTTGCAGCCTGAAGTTCCTGCTGGGTCAATGTCAGAGCTAGCATAGAGCTCCTCTTCTGTGACTTTCCTGCTAACAGAAAAGTGCATATATGATGAGGAGTGTGTGTGCTGAGGGGAGCTATTAAAGTTCCAAGCAGCCCAATACAGAGCGTTTGGACCTCTAATAAAACATAGAAACATAAGGCCAGATCCAGAATTAAGAGATTCAGCTGCATTACGAATGCTACATACAGGTGAAACTCGAAAAATTAGAATATCGTTCAAAAATTCTTTTTTTTTCAGTAATTCAACTTAAAAGGGGAAACTAATATATTATATAGACTCATTACATGCAAAGTGAGATATTTCAAGCCTTTATTTGTATTAATTTTGATGATTATGGCTTACAGCTTATGAGAACCTCAAAAGCAAAAATTTCACAAAATGAGAATATTACATGAAATAAAAAAAAAAAAGGTTTTTAAATACAGAAATGTCAGCCCTCTGAAAAGTAAAATCATGCATATGTACTAAGTACTTGGTTTGGGCCCCTTTTGCATGAATTACTGCCTCAATGCAGCGTGGCATGAATGCTATCAGCATTCTTCCACCAGACTCTGAGACCTTGGTTTCCAAATGAAATGCAAAATGTGCTCTTATCAGAAAAGAGTACTTTGGACCACTGAGCAACAGACCAGTTCTTTCTTTCTGTAGCCCAGGTAAGATGCTTCTGACGTTGTTTGTTGTTCAGGAGCGGATTGACAAGAGGAATACGACATTTGAATCCCATGTCCAGGATCCGTCTGGGTGTGGTGGCTCTTGATGCACTGACTTCAGCCATAGTCCACTCCTTGTGCAGCTCCCCCACACTTTTGAATAGCCTTTTCCTGACAATCCTCTCCAGGCTGCGGTCATCCCTGCTGCTTGTGCACCTTTTTCTTCCACACTTTGCCCTTCCACGTAACTTTCTGTTAATGTGCTTTTATACAGCACTTTGAGAACATCCAAATTATTTTGAAATTTCCTTTTGAGTCTTTCTCCCCTTGTGGAGGGTGTCAATGATGGTTTTCTGCACAACTGTCAGGTCAGCAGTCTTCCCTATGATTGTGAATTCTATTGACTGAGAGACCATTTAAAGGCTCAGGAACCCTTTGCAGGTGTTTTGGAATAATTTGCTGATTAGAGTGTGACACTTTGAGCCTACAATATTGAACCTTTTCACATTACTCTAATTTTGTGAGATTTATATTTTTTGGGGTTTTCATAAGCTCTAAGCCATAATCATAAAAATTAATACAAATAAAGGCTTGAAATATCTCACTTTGCATGTAAAAAGTCTAAATAAATGAACTTTTGAACGATATTCAAATTTTTCGAGTTTCACCTGTTTGTCAGTCAATTGTGAATTTGTACTGATGCAGTCATCCAATAATACTTTCTGTGTAGAATTTGGCCTATGAATGGCCTATGCATGGGGGTTGCTATTTTATACCCAAGCAATTGTATTTTAGGAATACTAAAAATATGCTCCTGTAATACTGAGTATGGGTCCCCATAGCAAACAGCCCTATTTCGAAACAGTTCCGAACTGGCTGGGATATCGATTGATTATGCCTCGATGAGGCATAGCAATCGATCCCCGGAGCACTGAACACGGTGCTCCAAAAGGTGAGTTTCCCCCAACCTGCTCCCTAACCCAAACCCTAAGTCTCCCTCCCGCAGCCTAACCCCAAAGTCCCCCTCCACACAGCCTAACCCTAAGTCCCTCCCGTAGCCTAACCCTAAGTCTCCCCCCGCAGCCTAACCCTAAGTCCCCGGCAGCAGCGCTTCTTAAAGTGAATGGGTGAGTAAGCGAATCGCATACTCATGCATTCATAAAAAAAAAAATTCTGAGAGGGCTCACATTTGAAATAGGGACAGCCGAAAAACAGCAACGTGTAATACTATATATATGCTATAGATGTTATTTATATACACATTTCTAGAAATATTATTGGTGTTGTTTTCAAAGTGTCAGAAGTGAGGTGTTGTAATCTCTTATATAAAATTTCCTTAAAGACTTGTATAATGCTATATAATGTTTCAAAATGTACAAAACCTTTATCTGTATAAAGAAACAAATATAAGAAAAATACAGGTAATTTCCTGGCCAACAAACCATTTCTTTGTGTTCGCACAATGTATATGCAATATGTGAAACCCCTTTATTCAACTTTGATAAAGCAGTGTAAAATGAAAGGATCATTTGGATCGTATGTTTAAGCCCTATTTAATTACTAAATCTTGTAGAATAAAATTTTACATTAACATAAAGAAAAAATGCTATAGCATAGAATGTTATTCTGCTAAGAAAAAATTACATATAAAGTTAAACAAATCTAAATATTTTATATAGTGATTGGACAGTTAGTCTTCAGGCAGCCTGAAAAAATGAATAAAATACATTTACTGTGCATTGCAGCTGTTTACAGTGTAGAAGCAGATAAACACCGTTGTGTTCTTCCAGACCTTGGCCCTTGGTGCAAAATATCTTGGCTGCAGTGGCACAAAAAGAAGGGCACTGTCAGTGTGTCCATCTCACATTTATCTGTTGGGAGCTGTTGGTGTATTTCCAGGTGCAGGACATCTTTTCAGACAGCAAGTGGTTGTTCACTAGATTGCACTCAGTGGTAGAATTGTACCGTAGACAATGGAGGCACTGGACTTCGGGCACCAGCCATGAAGGGGGCACCTCCTCATTGCATCTGGCAGTCCAGCCACTGAGCCTGCTGCTGCTTCTGCGCACAGGATATAGGAAAATTATTTCCAAGTAATCTGCAGCCCCTAAGTATGAGCAGCAGCAGCTGCCATGAGTCCGTGATGCAGGGAGTTCAGGGTTTCTCTCTCTCTCTCTCTCTCTCTCTCTCTCTCACTGCAGCTTCCAATCGCATTGGAAGCTGCACGGAGAGGGGTTGATACTCTGATCTGCCTGTATTCCTTTAAAGACATCAGTCTGACAGGCACAAGGGTAACTGGGAACCCTGACGTAGATCTCCCTGTCAGCTTGAGCGCTGTGGCCACAAGGAGCAGTCTGGAAGAAAGTGAACAGACCCTCCAACATGACCCATTACATTAGGTACAATTTAATGCGCTCCTGAGCTTCCAACTGTCACTCACCTGGTTTAAATGAATAACTGAATTAAAAAACTAATTGCCTCTTCAACAATAGTGCCTACCATAGTAAATGACAGATGGCAACTGAGGAGCAGAGTATTTTTTACCTAATGGAATGGGTCATGTTGGCAGGTATGAGTGGAGCTGTGTGTGCATTTCTTTGGGGGGAAGGAGGGGTCATAGGAGGCATGGAATCAAGAGCAGGAGAGATAAACAATAGTTTCCGTGGAGATGTTACCAGTGTGTACGGGGCAACAATACTGTTGAATCAACTGCATCCGACTGTTTGATTCGATTTTTTAAAACTTCTAATTTTCCCAATCAACAATGTCACAATGTCTGTTGAAATAATGAGCATAAAGCTTTGATTGTTCTTCCTTTGTGGAAGTAAATATGTCAATCTCTGTTTTGGGAAAAGGGTTATGGGAAACAAGCTACACAGATCCATCGCTAAATCATTACAGTGTGCACAGGTGAATTGTTAGGCTAATCAGGACTTCAAATTATGAGTGATATCAATTCATATATCCCAATGATGGAAAAAACAGAGTGTTTACCTAGTTTTACGCAATATAGTGGTCAGTTTATTGTAAGCAATAATGACAGCAGCCAGCACTATTTAAACAAATTGAATATGTGAAAAATCATATGCAAATGTAACCCAAAACAAACAAACCCAACTATAGTGCAAAAAGTACTTGCAAGAACAAAACTTTTTCCAACCAAGATAGCTATCCTTCATATACATCCCACCCAGACCTAACTCAGTATGACCAAGATTGGATTTCCTTGGGCTACATGTCCACAAAACATATAATAACTACAATGCCAGACAAGGTCTCCTGGCATCAACAGGGCAATAGAGAACAATCTAAAGAAATACACAACACAAGGTTAACAGAATATTTCTTGTGGGGCCACAAGAGGGCACTACCCAACCATAGTGATTAAAACTTACCACACATAGGGCTCTATTTATAGAGCCTCCTCTAAATCTAATGAACGATAGTGCTCCAGACTCGCTTTCATCGCAGCAAGCCTGGACACTTTGTTCATGTAATTTATAGAGATGTCCCTTTGGATTTATAGAGATACCCCTTTGTTCAGCATGACCTCGATGTCCCGCGATAGAAGGGGCATCATCATCGGAGCTTCATTCGTTAATGAAGTTCCGACGATGCTGTAAAAGTGTCGCGCATGTGCCGTACGCTCTCAGCGCATGCACAGAGTGAAGTCTTCATTACCGAGGGGTAAGTCGCATAAGGAGTCATGCTGATTCCGTCATGCATTTAGTTTGCAAACTCCCTGAACCACCAATGTTTTTCCCCCCTTGATCCACTGAAGCACCAATGAAAAGAGAAATAAGATGGAGTATATATATATATATATATATATAAAAAGGCTCAATCTTATTAATTTTTATATTGGTGCTTCAGTGGATCAAGGGGGGAAAAACACTTGTGGTTCAGGGAGTTCTTCACGAAACTTCTTAAAATAATAACATTGGACTGGCTTCACAAGTGCGTAAGTCACCCGACTTAACTGAGGGTGCATGTGCCCTCCAGATGTTACGCTAGGGTTACTTTGTTCTCGGAAATGGGCTGTGCTTCCCTTCTGCCCGGGGCAAAGCATGTTAAGTGTACAGTGTGGGAGGGAGCTGATCCGCACGCTACATTCAGACAGGCTTATGGCAGCGTAAGCTGCCATAAGGCCGCACGCGAGAGGGGAGTGACAGGGGGTGTGCACTCCCCTTTTGCTTGCGTAATGTGCGGGGGTCTGAATCCAGGTCCATTACTGATAACAATATAAGTTTGAGGAACAGCATGTTCTAAAAATACATACAGTATAACTGTAATACTGTAACAGCAATACAAGTCACTGCTTGTTGTTATAATTTGCTTTAAATGTCATGTACCCATACATAATATCATGGTGTGCTGAGTAGAAACCAGTAACAATGCAGTATAATACCTCAGGCTATATCTATATTTTGGTTTGAATTTCTGAAGCATTATAAACTCCTTAAAGTCATGTGACATGCTGACTAGTATCCCAAACACCATCTGTTCCCTTGCTTTATATTGCG
>WWET01003311.1:77246-88127 GCA_011038615.1 Limnodynastes dumerilii | reverse complement strand
ATATGGAATGGAACAAAAGAGGTCCGGCGCTCCAAACATACATTAAATAACACTATGTGTTAGCACATAAATAAAAAGGAGGTTTAGTTCACAATATAGCTATATTGGGTTAATATATATATCAGAGATGAGCCATTCAGATTATGTTAAATCCAACAGATCCGAGGAAAGGTTGAGATCTTCCCGCTAAGTTCAGATCCCAAATCGAGGCAAAACACAATATTCCCGGAAATGTCGAATCTCGCTGTTTTGCATTCTGAAGACTGAAATCTCTCGTTATTTGACCACCCTTATGTGATTGTAGCACTGCTGTGTGTTTGTGAGAGTTCATAAGTCACTCCCTCGTGGTTCTGGAGCCATTTTACATTGATGGTGAAAGAATATGCTGGGCTGTAGCTGTAGTAGAAACTGATACCACTATCCACTCGTGTGGGGCAGTAATATTGCTCTGCTGTTGTTAAATAAGAACTTAAAATCTTTTATTAGGAAGTAGCGCACCCAGGAGGGGTTTCTGGTTGTCCCCCGTACCCCTAAAAGAAAAAATGGCCAAAAAAGAGAAAGCTTGAAAAAGAGGTGTGGCTTTGTGGGTGTTGTGAAAGGGGTGTGGCTTTGTGGCCATGTGGGACAGACTGTAAAGGAGATGGTAATGGCCTTGTGCTGCGATAGGAAAGGAGGTGGAGGATGGTGTATGGGTCACAAATATATTCAACAGTGCGTATGCACTGACACAAGCTCTGTACATTGTGTAATGGGCTCTACTATTGCTATTAGAAGTGCACATTCAAAATAAAACTACTATTTTAATGTGTGAAAGAAGTCACTTATAAAACACCTAAAAAAAATATCAGAAACAGGACTTGTTACAGCCAATAACCAATGCAATTCCTTAATGCAGAATTTTTATTATTTTCAAATCTACATTATAAACGTCCTGCTTTCATAGAGAACGTTAATGAATGTCTTACATGTCTTAGCAGTCAGATAGTACGACCATATTATCAGTATTGTCATTTTACATATGTTTTATTATGATATGATATGCCATCATATTAAGTAGCTCTTTACAATTTTAACAGTCCTTCACATCAACCTCTGCTGCATTACAGTCTAATTCCCTAACATACATACACAAACACACGCACACACACGCACACTCACAGGCTAGGGGTAATTTTTACCCTGTGCACCATGACAGTCGGGGCGGGGCGGAGCTTATTTGTCCCTTTTCAGGCTCTAAAATGTTGCCAGCTATGCTAATATACCCCACATGTATTACACACACTGGAAACCCCACTTTCAAAATCCTCCACTCATAGGGCTCTCGTTTTATTAAAAAAATATAGGTGGCCAGGTGCACATTACACAGTACATACTGTATTTATTGAAAGAAGCCATTACACTAAGTCAGTGTAGTACTAGGCTAGCCATTTTTGCCCAAGTAACAATTAACATTAACAATAACTTAATTTTTTCTGCATTGTTTTTAAGCAGAATATTTACTTGTAGCGTGACTGCTGACTACTCGATTATACACTCTAGCTATTCTGAAGTGTAGAGTTGTGTAGACAATACAATCTAATATTTAGCATTTTCAACTAAATTTCCACTATTTTGTTAAATGAAATCATAATTTTTCAATGATATACTAGTGTCACTGAATTCTAATTTACTTTATACTAGTTTCAATATATTTAAATTATATCTGTAATTTTGCTAATCCTTTGGCAAAATTTTTTATCAAAGTTTTGTTTGTTATTGATTCAAATTATTGATTGCGGTCATTAAATCTCTCTGTATTAGGCACACTGTAAGGTGCAAAAATCTAATCTAGCACATTTTGTAACATATAGTTTTGAACATCCTTGGGTACCTTTTTTTTAAAAAGTGTTATTTGCTATTGATTAATCTCTCTCTCTCTCTCTATTAGACACACTGTAAGCTGCAGAAATCCAATCTAGTTCATTTTTTAACAAATACTTGGGCACCTTTTTTTAAAAGTGCTGTTTGATTAAAATTAGTGATTGTGGTCATTAAATCTCTCTCTATAAGAGAGATACAGTGGGCCACTGTATCATTTAACATTTTAAATCTTAATCTGTATAGTGTACTGTTTATACCTTCTACACACCAGTTACACATATTTTTATCTGCACTTAAAACAAATTCCATATTTTTAATAGATTAGTAATTTTTTAATTCTGAAATCTCATGTTTAAATTATTCTATTGAATAAAATTCCATAATGGAGGAACAATCTACACAACATGTGCATCCTGGTACTAGTGCTGGGACTGTCTGTCCTCCTAGTATTTCAACAACATTTACTAGTAGAAATAGTAAATGTTTAAAAAGAAAGTATAAGCGATGGCACTCCCAAAAGTTATTGCTGACAAATGTCATATTGCCAACATGCCATGCACTACACATAGTGGAAAGGAAAGGTTCAGACCGTGGACACACTAGAGTCTCCACAGCGAAATTAATTACCAAAGAAAGTCAAGGAGGATCAGTCACCTGTAAATCATGCAAATCTGTTTGGGAAAAAAAAATAAAAATTTGCCTTTTGAAATAAAAAACAAAAGAGAGTGTAAGGTTGTCCACATTCACATTCTTTATGACCATTAGCCAAAATTATGATGCTGCTGGCGTTCATTTTGAAATTAAGGATTAAATGGTGGTAGTAGAAAATGAAACACAAGTTGACGGTGCTCGTTGTCTATCTGAAGCAAATGACGATGAAGGTATTGTAGAATAAGTGGATAGCAATGTGGATAATGATGTTCCTTATGTCAAAGAAAGTCAGACTTCGGTGACAATAATTTGTGCCTGTGATCAGTGCTTTGTCATGCCTCGGCACAGAACTAAAAAAAAATCAACCTCCTCTGTCTGGAAATATTTTTAGCAAAATCCTGACAACAGTTTTCAAGGCATCTCTTCCATTTTAGTGCCAAAGGGCCTGATCCAGACCTACGCATGAGTAAGTATTACCGCTGCAGCGTAAAAACTTTCACTCCCACGACACTCCCCTTACCTTCCTTTCATTACGCCCACCGAACCCTACCCTAACTTTTCCATGTGTTTGTGCGTATTTTCGTAGCGACGCACTTTTCGTAGAGGCCTAAGCACGCCCATACTGTACAATTTAAATGGCCCCCCCCCCCCGCCTACATTCCTTAACTCCAGCCTCCGTACTAACTTCGTAATATAACCACGCCCCGTCGTCAGAAAAAAACGCAAACAATACGGACACCCGAAACGCCGCTACGAAAAGGTCTTTGGTACAACCAGAAGTTGTCATTATGCACATGCGCAGTGCGTTTTTTCTGCCGTTTTTACGCTTACGATCAGCGTTAGATCGCCTGTGAGCGTAGGTCTGGATCAGGCCCAAAGTCAGTCGAAGCAAAGACATCGAACATCTAGGCACCTCCTCCATACTCAATGTTTATCCAAAACTTCATCAATATCAGTATGAGTATGAGTAGGCAGTCCTTCAACAGCCGCCAGAACACAATTGTTTCAAGGAGTGTAAGATATTTAATAAATAAAAAAGTTGTGTCCTTTGGATTGTTAAAATCCACGCTGGCCGGCGATCGGGAGGGTTAATGCGATCGTTGCTATGGTTTCCATGGCGATGATAGCATTGTAAATAAGGAATGCTTCGGTTACATATGATAAAGCCCGTTTTCACACGAAAATGGGCTGTATCATATGAAAACGATGTTTCTAAATAGAGCCCAAAGAATTATGTTTACTTTTTTTTATGATTTGTACCACTTGAATATATTTATATTAATTTCTACATAGGCGGCCTGGATCCACAACCCTATATTTTTTATTAACATATGTACCTAATTTTCCAAATCTAGCTACTACACATGCGTAGTAACTATTTTACGCTATCTATGTAGCGTTTCGTTGCGTAGATTGCATACATGCCGTCTTTTAAGACCTTATAGCCAGCACAGGAGTCTGTCCTTAGTGTAGAGTGATTTTTTATTTTTTTTATTTCCCCACCTTTCTATTTCTCCTACGGTTAGCGCTCATCATATAGGTTTAGTGAGCTCTAGTTCTATGCCTCTTTAGTAACATTTGAAACCGCTTAGGTCTCATTATATTCTGTAGTTTCGTATACATGCCTTTCTGTTCCTTTCTTACACCTCAGTGACTGCATTGGTTTGTACTGTAGTTGTTCATCTTGATGCTTGTTCTACATCACTGCCTCCTTTATGACTTTAGTCCTTTATCCCCATATATGTGTGTTTTCATGGTGCCCCAACTGATTTACATGTGCTCCAGCCTTTTAATGATCTCCGCATTCTGACTGGCTTACAGCCACATGTTTCTCTTTACACCACTATCTGTATTCTGTCCATCGCTTCTGTATATAGCAATTCATAGGTGGAATCTGACCCCTTATTCTGACAGCGCTGATACGCATTCTTTCACTGAGGCCAGATATTAGGAACTTTAGACTGAGCAGCACATTAAAGTAGTAAGGCACCGCTCTGTACTCTGACATGCATGATCCCGCTATCAATCTACTTTCCACTGCGGTGGTGAGCTCTTTTAGGTCACACTAGACCGATCATGTTCAGGTCTGTTTTATTTACATACCCTGATCCATATGTTTTTAGGATAATGCCGTTCTCCCTGTCTCCCAGTCTAATCTTCTTGTGTTTGAATTAGGCATTGGTGCATTCATGTTAATCCACTTTAGCTCTGTCCATGGTACTTAAACAATTTTGCACATTTCCCTTTAAATTGCATCTTTCGTTTAGTTTTTATGTTTTTTACTGCCAGCTGCCTAACAACCAACTGCCAGAGACGGTCGAGAACACTTTGGATATGCCTCTGTTGCCCTTGGCAACCAAACAGGAAGTGGTCTAACAGCTGGTTTCAGCTCTGAAGCAGTGTGGTGGCAGCTGGTGAGTTGAGTACCTGCTTTTATCCTATATAAATGTGTTAATCTGCACTTGTATCTTATTGCTGTATATTATTTGTCCCTGATGAAAATCACTTAGGCAATTGAAATGTCAGAAGGCTTGCACAATAAATATGGCCAGATAGGCCTTTTGTAACACATCTACAAAGTCTTGTGAGTGACTTATATTCTATTTACATATATAAATTGCTATTTATGGTCTCTTCCCCAGCACTAACATACTCTGATTAGACCCAGGTCTTCCACCTGTGAGTTCTATGTGAAAGAGTGAGTAGAAGATTCAAAGACTACCAGCAGCAGGACCAGCCGCTCATATGCTATTGATATATTTAAGTACACATCCTTTCTGCATTGGTGACACAAGTTACTATACTTAGCTGTAACACTTCCATCATGGAAAGACTCTACTGGAAAGAAACAGAGAAATGCTGAAAGACAATAACTTTGTGCCTGTTGCAGATTTATAACTAAAGCAAAAACTACCAGTGGCCAAAGGAAGGTCACACCACTCACTCACACAGCCTTTACTCCTACTGTCACTTTTCCAACCCGTCCTTACTTAAAATGAGGACGGATCAGTGGCATGGAGGGTACTTAGGACACCCTCACTCTAAAATTTCTATCAATCTTCCCTTCCACTAACACTTTCACCGTCCTTTCCTGCATACATCCCAATAATAGTACCAACTGATATCAAGAAAAACAGGTGTGGATATGACCACATAGGGCTGATCCACAGCTTATAGCAGATCCCGTACATTAGCCTCTGTTCCAGAAACATATGGAATTTGCTATCCTAAATTTCCGCAGGCCAAGCAATACTGTACAATTTGCATGCACACCTACGCAGGGCTGGTGCTACCTACCACTATGTATGTGGCACCCCTGCACTTTCAGACTGAAAGTGCAGGGTGCGCAAGAGAGCCAGGAGACGGCATGAGGCTCCTGGCTTATCCTGATTTATTGTGAGAGAGAGACGGAGGTGCCCACAGGAGAGAGAGATCTGAAGTGGTAAACGGGACAGTTGAGTGGAAAGAAGGTGCTGAGTGCTGGGGAGTGCATTGAAGATATAACAGAGAAAATAGAGAAGGGGGTGAAATGGAAAAGACAGCAGAGATAACGACAATGGAGAGTGCCTGGAGGCCAGTGACTCCATTGTCTGCAGTAGTTCGGCCACTAAATGAGAGGATATTGGTGGGTTGCGATTGTGTATCTCTACATAACCGTTGCTGGGAGATCTGATTGTATAAGCATTGGATCTCAGGATGTGGTCTCTGCTCTCTTTAATGTATGGAGCCCGGACAATGACTAAAGAAAGAAGAGACTCATAATCATCAGTGTTTATCAACAAGTGCTTTCCAAATTCATCAATCCCGGGTAGAACTTTCTTGCTCTATTTTCGATCGGTGGCAGGACCCCTCAGATTGTGCATGGCCACACACTCTTCACAATAAGCCTTAGGGCCAGATTTACTAATCTGCCGGTTTGGAAAAGTGGAAATGTTGCCCATAGCAACCAATCAAATTCTAGCTGACATTCTCTAGCTTGTAATAGCAAAATGAGAGCTAGAGTCTGATTGGTTGCTATAGGCAACATCTCCACTTTTCCAAACCCGCAGCTTAGTAAACCTGGCCCTTAGCGTCCTCTTTGTTGAATTTTTGGAAAATTGCTAAAACTGCTAATAGACCTGATAGGTTTATACTTCATCTTTACCGCTGTCTTGTCTGTTTAGCTAATTCCTTACATCTATTGCGAGATGAATAAGGTCATGCCAGATATCCCAATAATCATAGAGCACTGTACCAGGGAGCAAAGGGCACTACTATGGGTGACTTTATCCTGCCAATGTTACCACCTACAGCAATGCCACCAATTATACCCCCAGCTTTTATCAGTATAGAGCAGTGTTGGCTAACCTGTGACACTCCAGGTGTTGTGAAACTACGAGTCCCAGCATGCCTTAACTGCAAAAGTATAGTGGATACCTGACAAAGCATGCTGGGAATTGAAGTTTGATAACATCTGGAGTGCCACAGGTTAGCCAACACTGGTATAGAGAGACAGAGAGACGCTGGGCACACGTGGATCTGCCTGTGTGCTGATTAGAGCTTAGGATGATATTTTACGTTTATTGTACACAATAAAATATTGCAGCCAAGATGAGTCAGTGGAAGCCATGATGTCTCTCCTGTTCTTCTCCCCGAGGAGCACCCGGCAGGTGCGGCCTCTTCTCAGATAGCTGGCAGCGCAGGGATGTTATCGGCCAGACCCCGGAGATCTTTCTTTCCCTCGCTCCTTCTCATCCCAAACCAGGGTAAGAGCATACCCGGCTAGCTCCAGACACTGGCTGGGATGAGAGGATGGGAATGGCTCACACCGTTGATCTTATATTCGGGTGGCTTGGGGCTCAGATGACACGTGGCCATTCAGGGCGTGCTGCTCTCCAGAAGTCGCCAGTCATTTACATGGATGTTGTTGGCACTCCTGCAGTAGCTGGAGAAATGTACAATAAAATAAAAGAACAAAAGAGGTCCGGCGCCCCAAACATACATTAAATAACACTATGTGTCTGCACATAAATAAAAAGGAGGTTTAGTTCACAATATAGCTATAGCTATATTGGTTTAAGCTCACCTGCCCAGCGTCAAGGCACCTCCTGTGATATATATATACACACACTGTACATCTATACACAGTACACATACGGTATATTTAGGAAAAGCAATTAAAGTTAAATGGGATATATGGACAGTTCAGTCATTGTTTTGTTAGCTAAAACACAGGTAGCCGCACAGTTATGTCCTCTCTGGAGTTTGTTTCTGAACTTGCTGGTATATAGTTTAGGGGGATCTTGTTCTTTTCTGTCTTGCTCACATACAGTAGGTACAAATCAATACAAATGGCACACAGTCTCACCACAGCAAGCGCTCTATGCCCTCCTGGCATTTACAGTATCACTTTAATATCAGTTGTGAAAGCAAGACTAGAGAAAGTGAAATTACTTTAACAGTTTTTTTTTTTTTTTGTTTTTTTTTAAATATGTAAAGCAACTGCATTTTGCTATGTTCTAAGCATTATCATATTTTTTGCATGCACATTTTGGCCCGTCAGTATGTTTTGCATCCAAGATCATTTTTAAAAGTTACTGCACTATAAGTATCCCATTCATGCTGGCTCCTATCGTCGTTGAGATTTATGGCTTTAATATGATTGTGTGCACTGCTGAATTTTATAGTTGATGCAGCATGAGTCACAATAATTGGATTATCGCTGTCTCTATTATAGATAACATGTCTCTAACTTGTCTTTCAGACTTCAGAGGTCAACATAGAAAATCCATGAAAAACCTAGATAAATTGTTTTAAATGCAAATGGAAACTGGGGGATGACATCTTCTTACTATTACTAGAGCTATAATTGTTCTATTTTTATTTTTTTATTATTATTTTTTTTAAACATTAAAATAGCTAAGTATAGCTAAGTAAAGGTCTGGAGGGAAGGTATGGCTAAGTAACATGACTTCTTTTATTATATATTACCATAGTAGACTTTGGTGATTTTAGTTAGCATTTATCTTTCGATGGGGATAGACAGTGAAACATAGCAATAACAAATACAGTAATAGAGTCAAAAGCCCAGCAGTTTAGGTCTAAAGGGCTCCATTGATATTTATTGTGCGGTAAATAATGCTCTATAAAAAATAAAGACATCTCAAAATAAAGAAAATAGGAAATGTTGCTAGCTGGAGACTCAGGGCTACAGTACATTAGATTACTCCTCAGGAACAGGAGGAGTGCACTTATCAGCCTTAACATCATAAGAGCATACTTTAAGCAGTGCACAGTAGAAACTGACTAGTGACAAATCCTTATAATTAATATACAAAAATTTAGTAATCTCTGTGGGCTAGATTTACTAAGCTGCGGGAAAGGAAAACTGGAGATGTTGCCCATAGCAACCAATCAGATTGTAGCTGACATTTTCTAGCATGTAATAGGAGAGTAAGAGCTAGAATCTGATTGGTTGCTATGGGCAACATCTCCACTTTTCCTTTCCTGCGGCTTAGTTAATCTGGCCCTGTATGTGCACTAGGGGCTAGATTTACTAACCTTCTCAAAAGGAAAAATTGAGATGTTGCCCATAGCAGCCAATCAGATTCTAGTTGACATTCTCTAGTATGTAATGGGAAAGGGAGAACTAAAATCTAATTGATTGCTATGGACAACATCTCCAATTTTTCAGACTACAGACTAGACTGCGTAGCGCTTTAGAGAGAATATTTAACGTTCACATCAGTCCCTGCCCTATTGGAGCTACATTCTAGGTTCTCTAACACAGAATAGGACTAATTTATTCAGCAGCCAATTAATCTACCAGCATGTTTTTGGAGTGTGGGAGTAAACTGGAGCACTTGAAGGAAACCCACACAGAAACGGGAGAACATACAAACTCCACACAGATAAGGCCTAGTCCAGGAATCAAACTCATGCCTTTAGCGTTGTGAGTCACAAGTGCTACTCACTGAGCCACCGTTCTGCCCTGTCTCCTGGCAACCAACATATGTGCCACATGTATGACTGGAAACTCAGTTACAATTTCTGCATCCAAATGTACCACAAGGTTGTCTACTATTTATGCTATTTTAAGTATGTTTATTACCACCTGACAACATATTCTCCTATTAAATTGTTTAAATAGCTAAAGCATGGGTCTCATATAGCAACATTTCAATTTGTATATTCTAGGAAGTAATGGTACACTAGTGATATCAAAGTCAGTGCAGAGAAAAGTCATTACTAAACACCCAAGTCTGTGGCCCTGAATAAAGAGACCTTGGAACGTCACCACGTAAGACAGTACAGTAGTACAGGTAATCCCAAACATTATTCAGCATCTACCATCTAATTATTAGAATTGTTACTAAACTCGATAATGTGTAGGACCAATTCAGATGGCTACTGTGACAGTAGAAAGCTCACTAGGATGAATAAGAAAAGGCAAGTCATGTCATAATCAAATTAGTCAAAATGAGTTACATCATATGCTATTTTTCTGAAATTCTTGAGGGATCATTCCCTGGCTTAGGAACAGTGATGAGATGTGATTCTAGAGTCTTTAAATGAACGACTCACACTTATTAATAGAATTAAAGTTCCTCCTAAAAAATGACAAACCAGTTGTAAACCCAGCTGAATGTACACTCATCATTAGTGAAAATCTATATTGCAGATGGGTGTGGGTCCCCAGTAAGAACGGCCCTATTTCAATAGGGCCGTTTCTTCCCAGCCAGTTTCAATCTGGTTGGGTTATCGAATGCTTATGCCTCCATTTTTTCTGAATACTTGTATTGTTTACTTTTAACATTGATATTTGCAAATAAATGAAAAAACTCCCATCACTCCCAGTACTCCAATCACATGTGCCTCCACCCCCATCCCCCAGTACTCCCATCATGTGTTTCCAGACCTCCCCAGTACTCCCATCATATGCCTCCAGCATCTCCCACCCCAGTACTCCTATCATGTGCCTCCAGCCCCCTCCCTCCGTGATCCCATCATATGTGCCTCCAGCCCCTTCCACCAGTACTCCCATCATATGCCTCCAGCACCTCCCACCCCAGTACTTCCATCATATGCCTCCAGCTCCATTCCCCAGTACTCTCATCATATGTGCCTCCCCCATCCCCCAGTACTCCCATTATATGCGTCCAGCATCTCCCACCCCAGTTCCCCCATCATGTGCATCCAGCCCCCTCCCCCAGTACTCCCATCATATGTGCCTCCAGCCCATCCCCCAGTACTCCCATCATATGCCTCCAGCCCCATTCCCCAGTACTCCCATCATATGCCTCCAGGACCCCCCCAGCACTCCTATTTTCTGCCTCCCGTACCTCCCACCCCAGTACTCCCAGCATGTGCCTCCACCCCCCCAGTCCTCCC
>WWET01003311.1:66189-77006 GCA_011038615.1 Limnodynastes dumerilii | reverse complement strand
CCCGCGGTCACGGCCTTGTGGCCGCAGGACTTCATTTCCATGAAGTCTCGGCCACCACGGGACTTCAGTTCTTAGCCACAGCATCGGTGCGCACAGCACAGTGTCATTTAGTGCAGGCAGCGCTGGTCTGGAGTCAGTCATATGCCTCCAGGATCCAGCACCCCCCTTCCTAGGTTTTCTTACTGAAAACCTAGGGAGGGGAGCGCTGGATCCTGGAGGCATATGACTGACTCCATACCAGTGCTGCCTGCAGTAGGCAACGCTATCTATCCCTTAGCCACGGGTGCCATCCTGGCCAAGGAGTTCAAAGATATATCCCTGCATGCAAAGAATACAATTCATTTGACTCCCCTGCAATCAATATGGTTTACCCCAGGTGTAACTTTCCTCTCTTAGGACCGAATTCCCAGATCCGGTGTGAGTTAGGTGCAGACAGACTCGCACCTAATTCGCCCATCCTACCCCCATCCCACCCTCCTTTTTAGGTACCTTATGGCACTTACAAGTGCCATAGGGCTACCTTAACTATCCATGCAATGTCCGCATGTCACCCCCCGTCCTCCCCGGCTAATCTAAATACTTCTCTCATCCTGCTTTTACTAAAACCCTCCAAAAGGTGGCACTATGCCGCCTCTTTTTACCTAAAATACACTGTGTGGTCTTTAAAGACCGCACGGAGGCAATCTAGGTACCGAACTGGTATGTAGATTGCGTAAAGGACCTGCTACACATGTGACTGCTTCTTAGGTGTGAATCCAGCCCTTAATTTCAAGCTCTTTCTTAAGTCTAAATCAGGCCCTTAGTTAGCAATTTTCTTAAGCAGGCAATTGGAATGCAACACATTTTCAAATATAAAAATAATCTAAAAGGAACAAATATGCATTATATTACATTATATCCAGGAATGGATAGGTAGTTCAGAAGAAAGATCATAAACCTTAACCTTTAAACCTAAGACTAAGTTATGTCCTGTTCTGTTTAATGCAGACTACATATCTGTGATACCTCACATTATAGATCCCATGTTAATGTCTTTCAGAAAAACACCAGTGACAGAAGTCAAAGCTTAGAATGTGAACATCTGTGGTGCTCTGTCTCAGCAAATCAATGTAAAAAAAACCTTGTAGGGCGTTTTGCAGGCCAATTTAGAACAAATGCAATTCATTTATACAGCAGTGTGCGTCCATTTGAGTGGGGCATTCTGTCAGCATGGGGAAGAAATTCAAAGCGAACTAGATACCATGCACCACAAAACCAATTTTGTCTGATAAATGTGTGTCTCTTGGAATCACAGAAGAGGAGAGCTAGAAGGAAGAGTAATTCTAGGTGATAGCGAAAAAATATTATTCTTTAAAACTGAGAGGATGTTATGAGTCTAGTTAAGGTAACGCTATTATGTTACAGATAGAAATAATGGGAAAAGCGTATTTTCCATGAATACAATGCATCTGTGACTGTGCCACTAGTTCATAGCAGTCACTATTAATTTAACTACATTTTTCTTCTGCAACTCAATGCAGATTTTTACATATGTAACATATAACATACCTATCTATACTGACTGCATACTATTTGATAATACCCTTATGCAGATGATTTTCTTCTTCTATTTTTCATTCTCTATCATTAGACATTAAATAATATTAACAATAAAAAAAAATTGTAGATCTTTGTAACAGGATGCAGTTGCTGCTTAGAACGGTTTATTTCTGCCACTGATACAAAAAATGTCATATTAGAAATGGTTATTATGTTGAATGGCCCTATTGCGACAATTACTTGTTCCTAACCCTAACCTTCCCCTTCTAGCTGCCTAACCTTAACCCTCTATGTCTCTATGGCCTTATTGTGGCAATTACTGTTCAAAATAGCAGGTAGGTACCTGCTATTGGGAAAAGTAATTGTTGCAATAAGGTCACAGAGAAACAGAGGTTTAAGGTTAGGCAAATAGAAGGGGAAGGTTAGGGTTAGGCTACAGAAGAGGAAGGGTTAGGGTTAGGCTGCTTGAAGGGAAAGGATAGGACTAGGCTGTGGGACAAGTAAGGTTAAGGTTAGGCTGATAGAAGGGGAGGGTTAGGGTTAGACTATGGGATTGGGAGGTTAGACTGGGATTGGGAGGGTTAAGGTGAGACTGATAGAAGGGAAGGGTTAGGGTAAAGCTGCCAGACAAAGTTAGATTTAGGGTTAGAGTTAGAGGGTTAACTTACCAGGCGCTGCCACAACGGTTTCTTCATATAGTCTTTTTGCAACAACATTATCTTCTCCACTTTACTGTAAGGATGTGGTTTGTTAATAATAGTCATTATAAGCTGCAAACCACATACTTCATAATCACTGCACATTGCAGCACAAAACATTGTGCAAGAAAAACCATATAAAAGAAAATGGGTAGTAAGACACTAAGCTGTTTATGCTGAAGTTGGCAGATAGTAGAGTAAAATACAGTAAAATGCAGCCACATAGAAATAAAGTAAAACAGGCGTGTAAGAGCATTTTTAGGTTTGGGGAACAAGATATAATTTTATTATTACACCCATATATCACCAAATGCAGTCCCTTTAATGTATGTGCCCCACAGTTCATAAAACTATTACATTTTGCAGTGAGGGAGGACACACTTGTTCCCTTTTTTCCTACACATTCCTATATAGATGTTACATATTTCCCACTGACAAATATGCTTTAGCTATCTTTTTTGCTATGGGGAAATTAGTTGGCACAAAGGATCTGTTTTAAAGACTGAAGGCCTTCTAAATAGGAGAATAACTTTACTTAGAAATTAATTTTTAATGTAAAACTCTAGCGATATGCTATGCTTGTATATTGTACTTATTGCACAGAGTATTTATTTTTAGCTTACTATTCTTTAAGCATGTGTTACAAATTTTTATGACTATATTCTAGACATTACTGATTACTTTGGACTCAGATTGTTTTTATTGTGCGCTTGGCATAATTTCTGTTAACAGTCAGCTTCCCCTTTTTCAAATATATTAATTTCACACTTAAGATGGCCATACACTAGAAAGATTATTGGCCCGATCCTTCAATTTTTTGGTGATTGGGCAAATATTCGCTGTAGTAGGCAAGATAAAATTATGCCTGAAAATGTATAATTTAAAGTAATAATGAATTGTGTATCCTTTCTTGTGGCAACCACGAAGATTTACCACCCGTCACCTTAGAAATAATTTCATCTAAGTTTTTTCCAAATAAGGATCCTCCTTGAAAAGGCAGAGTAAGGAGTTTATTTTTAGAGTGGTTGTCGGCTTGCCACGGCTTAAGCCACAAGGCTCTCCTAATTACCGTTGCTGTTGCACCAGCTCTGGCCGCTAATTTTACCGAGTCCAACGAGGCTTCACACAGATATTCTATACCTAGTTGTATGTTCTGTATCTGTTTCAGCAGATCGGCCCGCTTCACTCCTTCCAACACATCATTTTCTAGGGAGGTACACCAACTTCTCAACACTCTAGCTGTTACTGCTGACGCTGCGGCTGGCTTGAGAGCTGCTCCCGCTACCGAGTGCTGCTTTTTTAGACCAATGTCCATTTTTTTATCCATCACATCTTTAAATACTGAGATGTCATCTAGTGGCAAAGTAGTCTTTTTAGATATTCTTGCTATAGCCGGATCAACCTTAGGAGCTTCATCCCACTTTTTAACTTCCTCCTGCGGAAAAGGATACATTTTATGCATCCTAGTTGTAGCTGATAGTCTCTTATCCGGATGTTTCCACTCGTCAAGAATCAAATCCTTCAGGAATTGTGATAGTGGGAATGTTCGTTGTACACTTTTAGTTTCTTTAAATAAGAGCTCTTGAAGCTTTTCTTCTTCTTTTTTCTCCTCAATATTAAGGGATTTGTAAATCAGCTTCAGGAGATCATCCACAATCTCCGTTTTAAAGCTGTCATCCTTCAGGGATTTTACAGAAACCTCCTCAGACACTACTGATACATCCGACATTGTCGCTCCTTGCTCCAGGTCCGAGATATCAGAAGCATCACTGAGAACTCTTCTAGGCCTTTTTTTAGTAATTTTTTCCATGTCTTTTTTAGTCATAAAAGTATCTGCTAATGCAGTCTTCATATAGTTGACCAGCTCTACCATCTGTGGCGTGGGCTGTTGCACTTGAGATTTTAAACATTCAGAACATGTTGTGCCTTTGTCAGTTTCTGATAAATTTTTATCACATAATGAACATCTTAAAAGGTGCTTTTTCTTGTACTTTGACTTCAATTCAGCCCTTTCCTTGCTGGTTTCTGACCTGAAACAAAAAACTAACTAACTAACTGGCTTATAGATATAAACAGTAAAAAGTATAGCATATGGGCTTACCCCGACTTTTTTTGTGGCCGTTTATCTTCCATAGCGGCATGCAGAGACATAAAGGAATTTTGTACACTGCAAATAGTAATATTGCCATAAGTTTTTTACATAGGCATAATACACCAGCACATATACACTGATAATGCTTTAGCTTTCAGTACCTGCACAATGGTGTCTTGTCTAGTCCTGTTCTCCTGTACGTTTACACTGTCAGGATGCGTTTGCTGGACAAATTGTAGTTTGAAGAAGCGCCTTTTAAACGTGGCGCGCCGCTGGAGTCACTTCCGGGCCTCTAGCAAAGCGGGGCTCCGGGAAAATGGCCGCCTCCATGGATGGAGACATTTTTAGCGTTGCCAGACTCACTCCTACCCGCCCTCGGTATATAGGGGCGGGCGCTAGGAGGTGCGCGCCTTCTAGACGCGGGGGGAGGCCGGCCAGCACCTCTACTCCCTGCCTGAGCTGCAAGGCAGGCGGCAAGGAGCTTCCAAACGTCGGGGACCCAGGTAAAACTCTCTACTCTCTCTAATCACTCCTCTCTGGCTCCACAGGAAATAAAGAAGACACTGAATAACGGAGGAGGAGCCTTTTGTAGGCGGTGTCTTCTTTATTTCCTGTCTGGTTCCAGGAAGGAAGTGATACCCAGTGGTGTGCTGACATATGGAGGAAGGGGAAACTAAGTTATGGGAACTATAACATTTTATTCTTACCATTAACAACCAACTTTAATTAATTCAGAATTCTTGTGAAAACTGAAACTAAATTTGATGGGGGCCAAAGAAAGCAGGTAACAATAATTATCAACGTCAGCATGACATATGATCAACAACAAATAACCATACCTTATTTAAATCCTTAAAATGTCTAACTTAACATGAAGTAAACATCAAACGCACACCACCCGCCTTTGGCACCACTTCTTCTAAGTGCTACCGTCCGTACAGACGGTTCTACAACCTCAGGCATTCACACTTGAATCAATCAAGTCAAAGAAAGTCACACCACCAATTGTTCTCACAATCCACTTTAATAAAACAACATGATTTCCGCCCAAGATGGTCCATTTGACCATCACCGCCACCATCAACGAACACAAGCTAACCTAAGAGTAAAATATAAATCCTCAAGAAAAATACTCATCACAACCTCAGACAAGTGCGTTCTATCAAATCGAATCACAGCTCGACGTCCTTCCCGCCGAATTAAATATTTACCTGAGCATTCGCATTCAAACAGAAACGCTTATCATACTTCCGCCAGGCTGGACCCTTTGTGTTAACATGAATGTCCTGGACTAAGTGGAGGTAATGGATCATACCCTTAGACTTGCCCTGTCTGGTCTTAAGGTAAGTCTCCATGAACATACACCAGGTTGAGAGTCAGTTATCAAGACTGCGAAACTGGTCCTCGGCCAGCACACCCTTCTTTTGTGCGGCGCTCAACGCTTTGAAATTGTCTGTTGTGAGAGCCACATATTTGCCTATTAATTTTTTCTTTCACGTAGAGGCGAACTCCGCGGGAAATGGCTATTTAGTCGCAGAACACTACTGCGATCCAATTTGTGGGGAGGAGCTACTATAGTGGCTGACTTCTCATCTTTTTTGTTGGTCCTCTTCCGTAAATGCCTATCAATTGCTTTACCCTAGCTATGCGTGGGGCACCTAGAAGTGGTGGATTATAGGGAAGTGGCAGATGGACAAGTGGCTAGTGATTCATTGTCAACATCATCAACCCCCTGCACATTAGTGACCGACTCACCAGGCGGTGGCTGTGATGGACCTGGCTCTTCGTCCTCTTCTGTGACTTCTGGTGCCTCGCCTTGACACATTCTCACTGATCGCGTCCTGCTCCCGAGGATGAGGTGTTGCGGACCTCCGGTGGCTCCTGCACTGTCTGCGGTCCCTAGGGACTGCCTGTGGCGTTGATGAAAGATGTGCATCAGCCCTGCACTCTGACAAACTCGCATCTTCCCTGTCGTGCCTAGTCCTATTGCGCATGCTGCAAGAGGGGGATCTGTGGTGCCTTGGGGAAATGGAGTGAGATCGGTGTGAGTGGCTGTGTCTGGTGAGTGATAGGAGCAGTGACATTGGTGATGTTGACAATGGTCATGGAAAGGTGGGTATGAATAATGAGATGGGGGTTGATTATGGCAGTAGGGCCAAGGGGCATATTAGCGTTCCTGACAGCAGATGTAATTATATCTGGAACCCATGCGGATTTGCTGGGTAATGATGGTCTGCCTCCCCTCTCCCCATGCTATAGACCCCCTGTGTGACACAGTATACCTGCCTTTGTCCTGTGTGGTAGGTGGGGCCAATAATACCTCATCCCCAAATTTCCTGTGATGCCTGCTGCCTCCTGAATGACTGCTTACTTTAGGTGGGCTAGGTGTATTCCCCAGAGGGGCATAGTGCTCCCTCTGGGTACTCTGCATAAGTAGGAGAGGGGAACACCAAGGATAAGGGAGGGGACACACACACGGGTAATGAAGATATGAAAGGGGAAGAACAAGAGAACTAGGAATTTAAAGGAAAGCAAAGAAAGGCAAGGAGATTAGAGGAGGAAAGTTAGAGACTAGAGATGAATAGAGTTTATACATAGAAACCAGAAATAATGCACGTATCCTGTTCTGCAGATCACTAGAGGAGCACAAATCCAGAAAAGAAGTGACACAACTCACGTACACAGCAGCTTAAGGAAACTCTGCCAACCCCCCAACTCCATCCCCCAGAGACCCCCAGGACCAATAGGCATCAAACAGAAGTAGGTGACATCTCTGATCGCACTACACACACACAGGGAGTTTAATTCTGCTCCAGTTAAATAAATGAACCCTCCGCTCCTCTTAATGCAGGATACAATTTAAATAGCTGTACAACATTCAATAACAACAAAGGTATCAGGCTTCACATAAGGAAAAACAAGTTCTCTCCACTGAAGTAAAAGCTATGAGGAGCACTCTGACTTGAATATGAGCTCTGGACCTTGGTGCAGGGCTCTATAAGGGGAACTAAAGTGCGGGAACTTACCGCACATGCTCAGTTACTCAACTTAGTGCTGATGTCAAATCTGTAATTAATGACATAATATACAAATTCATACATATATATAATATACAAACATATATACAATAAATATAATTTATACAAAAAGAGCATCCCAACAAGCCTTAGTCAAAAATTACTTGGCTAGACTGTCATTTTAGGACAATAGTTTAGGTGTTTTAAGAACCTTAAATCCTAAAGATGTACTTTTAAAATCCATTATTTAGAAAACCTTTTAAACATTTGTAGCCAGCATAACCAACTGCATGAAATGTGTCATTGATCTATACTAGCTCCATAAGGAAGCTATGGAGAAACAATATCTCCTTACAAAATTGGTCGAGCACAAATGGGATTCCTCATGCTACAGATTATGCAAAACTGCTGTGATCATGTTTGTATATATTTCTATTTTACTTGAAGGAAACTGAAGCGATAACTGCTAGATAAAGTTAATATAAATGTAATACAAGTGGAAAGAATGGATAGAGACATTTTAAATTGAGCTTTTGAAAGTTGTTTTCTCCATTAACTTTATGCAGAGAATGATTCAAACAAATTAAATCTCCCTCTTACAAATGCAAAAATAACATATTAATACCAGAAGTTTCTCCTATGATTGTTTATGATCCATTTTTATTTATATTATCTTAATACTGCAGGGTGGTCAAAAATATATTAAGCTAAAAACAATGTTATAGCAATACTGTATAATGAAAAGCAGCATTTAACAGTGGCTCTGGAAATAAGAAATCAAATCATTTACTTATAAAAAATAATGTTTCTTTAATATAAAGAGGCAAAGTGTATCTCTAGGGTGTGTATCAAATAATAGAATTCACTGCACACAACAGAGAAATCATTTAGATTTCAAAAGCTTTTTACAAGTTTGACTGTTCATAACAAATTTCCATTTGGTGGCTAAGGCTAGAGTTATTATGTCATTAAGTGTATCAGAACAAATGAAAAGTGATTCAGAGCCACCAATATAGAAGTTTCGGCAGGAAATTAGAAATGCAATTTTTTAGCTACTCCACGTTTCCATAATAACCTTTTCTAAGCATGTAAGGTATTTTGATTTTAAACGGGGCTAAACACACAAAAAGTATGTACACACTTGAATAGAAACCTTTTGTTATCATAGCTTAAGGTAAGTGAGCATTTCAGAACTTTACATACTGAGCACCACCAATCAAGAGCAATTGTAACAACTGAATTTTAAATATACTGTACATGTACACAGAATCATAGAATTTGATGGCAGATAAGAACCACTCATCTAGTCTGCCCTTTCCACCTACCCACCACCCTTCCTGTGCAGCAACTATTCCTCAAACCCCCCAAACCCACCACACATTATAAAAGAACACTTGTCATGCACCTCAGTCCCCACCCCATTGGAGCCACACACCACATGCATACACTATTGTTCATTTTGTTAGAAACCATTATACCTATTAGCATGTTTTTGGCATGTGGAAGGAAACTGGAGCACCTAGAGGAAACCCATGCAGACACAGGGAGAACCTCCACACAGACAAGAGGTTGTCCGGGAATTGAACTTATGACCACAGGACTGTAAGGAACAAGTGCTATTCACTGAGCTACAATAGTTTGATTTCTAGATTTAAAAAGTGATGCATACATATGTAAAGGACAGAAAACTGTATGTCCAAATACTGACAATTATGTTGAACGAATGGGAAACAAAAAAATATGCAGCTTGATCCAGACTACTATAATAGTAGTATTATACTCTGCTTCTAAGGACTTCTTTTTCATCACATATCACTGAAGTATGTGACTCTACCTCAAACGCCTGCCTCTTCTGGGAACTCCTTCTGAATCTCCCTGCCTGCACATTGCAAAAAGCAAACACTCTGCTTGATGCTTTTTGGAATGCTTTGGCTTTCTATACACCTTGGACTACATCATTTCTGTGCCAATATTGTTTGGCTTTTATATCCATGCTTTTTATTTATATCTGATTATTTTTCTGCTTGTTATTCTCTAACACTGTATCTTTTACAGCTGCACGTGCTAATCACACCAATTCTAAATAAACTAAATTCTGACCCCAACTGTCTCAAATTATCATCCCATTTCCCAACTTTAACGCCCCTCAAAACTGCTCAAGACACTTGCTTACACTCGCCTCACTCACTTCTATTCCTCACACAATCTTCTGGATCTTCTTTAGTCAGGCTTTCGTTCCCAAAACTCCACTGACCAGGGTAGTCATTGATTTTATCACTGCCAAATCTAAAGGTCACCACCTTTTTCTAATTCTCTTGGATCTTTTTTCTGCTTTTGACACTATTGATCACTCTCCATATAAATGTTACAATCTTTAGGTATTCAGGACACAAGCCTATCGTATTTCACTTCCTACTTTATTTAATGGATCTTTCAGTGTTCCCTTTTATAGATCCACCTCCCCTGCTCTTCCTCTATCATTGCTCATCTCTAGCTATACCACTTCCTTAGGACAACCAATAAAGTAATTTGGATTTCAGTATCATGTAGATGATATACAAATCTAGCTATCCACTCCTGATCTCTCACCAACTATGTTGGCCCGCATATCTGAATGTCTCTCTGCCATTTCATCTTGGATGATCTCCCACAATCTCAAACTTAGGGCTCTATTTACCAACTTCATTTTTAGGAGATAATGTCTGTTTTTACAGTAAAACAGACATTATCACCTAATAATGATATACTTACCATTTACAATAGTGCATTCGCCATGGAAATCTGCTGTTTCCATGGCGATGCACACACATTTAAAAAATCTTCGCTGCCCTGTTGATCTTAACGGGTGGCAGCACTTCGTGCAATCTACAATCTCTTGGTGTCGAGATTATCATTCGGCACCAAAGGTAAACATAACGATATCTCAAGATGGCGTTAGTCCCTTCATACCAGTAATATCCCCATATTCCCCCCTTTTCCTCCCCCTTATAACTGTTATTAGGGGGAGGAAAAGGGAGGCATGTATGGGGACACCGCTGGCATGAAGGAGCATGCACTAATGTTAAAAAAAAAGTAGAAAAAAATGTTTTGGTTTTTTTCTTGTATGTTAACTAAAAAATAAACAAAGACATTGGAAGTATTAAAAACTGAAAAAAAAAAATACTAAAAAAGATAAACTCACCTGTCCGGGAGATGCGTCCGGCTCAGTGGATTTTCATATTAGAGCTTAAAATTTTCTAAGTCCGGCAATGTAGTCTCTGCGCATGCGCAGGGACTTCATTCATATGGCCTGCGATGAGTGCAGAGTTCATCGTGGGACTTCACGGGAGCTCACCAGAGGGGTGAGTATTAGTAAATTTTAAAAGAGAAGCTTCCGGGCTCGCTGCGATCACATGTGAGCCCGGAGCAGCATTGTTCCCAGGGGAAGGTAAGTAATGGTAAATGGAAACCTCTATATCTTAGGGACACATA
>WWET01003311.1:11314-58340 GCA_011038615.1 Limnodynastes dumerilii | reverse complement strand
CACGTCCCGTGGATCGCCCCGGGGCAGCAGAGCATCCCAGGGTCACAGTCCCCGTTTCACACTGCAGGGTAGACCTGGGAAATTCAGAGACCCGGGACTGCCCTGTCGTCAAAGCAATACGTAATTTGTTTACCGTTGCTCTGGCAACACTTGCCAGGACAACAGTAAAAATTTTTTCACCTTTCACACTGCACCCCTACCTGTGTCGGACCCGGGAATAACCCTTCTTTTCACCCGGGTTGAATTCCCGGGTGTTCTGACACGGGTCCACCGGAAGTACCCCTTTTACATCTCCACGAAATACCCGGGATTTTGCAGAAAATCCCGGGTATTTCGTGGTGATGTGAAAGGGTGTATAAGTGACCTAAAAGAAGAAGTAGTTGAATAATAAATATAGTACCTATTTAAAATGCTTATGTGCAGTCATAACCATTCTGAAAAACCTGAAAATTGCAAAATAAAGTGCAAACAATTAAGTGAATCAGTCTAGTGAAAAAAGGGGAATATCAAAAAGGATTATTATAAAAGTATAAATCAAGGAAAAATAAAGGAAAATAAAAAAAAATGAAACGATTGAAAAAAATAATAAAATGTAAATAAAAATAAAAAAAATTAAAAAAATTAAAACAAATTAAAAAAGGGGGTGAAAAATAAATGAAATAAACAATAAAAATAAAAATAAATATAATGAAAAAAGACAAAACCCTATATACAGATTAAGCACAATATTCTACTAAGGTTCTCATTATACATTAATCTACTAGGGTTCTCATAGTTATTGTGTTTCCCATTGTTATTGTGTTTCTGTGCCTACCCTACCTGGTATTCTCAAGTGGTCTCCCAACTTGGTACTGGCCGGGCCCAAACCTGGTTAGCTTCTAAGATTGGAGCCATGGGCCTGCTTTAACAGCGGGCCAGTAAGCAGAGAAGCTCTTCCCTGCGCATTGGGCCGCTACTGAGCAGCAAGTATCGGCGGCAGGATACTGCTGATAGCTGCTACTGCAGAGTTTGGTAAGTATCGGTGGGCCCCTATCATCTCCGGGCTTGGGACAATAGTCCCTCCTGATGGCAGCCCTGATGTAAGGGGAGGTTTAGGGTCAAAATAAGGGAAGAGTTGGGGTTAGTTTTTAGGCTTGCCTATCAGAGCACTATGTTCGGTGCTCTGGGGATTGATTGCTATGCCTCAACACAACAACAACACAAGACTTTAATAACAGTAAGTAGAAAAAACTGCAACATTTTCCACCTTGAACTTTTCCAATTTTTATTTTATGGCACCAAGAGACAGATCAAAATTTCATTTGTGTAAAACACTTTCTGAGATATTGCCCCTCAGAGACCTTGCACCCCCCCCCTTCCTCGCCGAAATTCAATGGCGGAATGGTATTTATTATATATATCTTTGGGAACATGCTATCATACTTTCTCCATTTCCTCAGACCCAAATGTATTAAATGCATGGTCCGAACATAGCTCAAATGCATTTTGTATATGCCAGAACAAAAGGATGCCAGATTCCAGCAGCATCTAAACTCCTGAACAAGCAAGGAGAAGCCACTCCCCTCACTTAAACGGCATTACAATCATTTAACCCTACCTCAAGATTTACACACAGTTCCCACATAAAATGGGGGTGGTACAGATGTCAGGATAGTACGTAATTGCTGAAGCATGCCCCTACTGTTCTATTTTCATACCTCCCACTTCCTCCACATAGTGGAAGCCCTTCCACTTCCTGAAATGTCCCTCCCCACCACAGGAATGCTCTGCATACTATCCTAGTGATTGTAATCATCCCATTGTAGTAAACCTGTATTGGGTACATAGTCACATGAATGGAACATTTGCATGCTACTGTATATCAGCCCATTCTGCAACTGTATGTTTAAAAACTTTTATTGTATAAAGTTTAAACTGGAAGGAAATTTAAATTGTCAGCTTCAAAATCTATGAGACAGATAAAATAATTAAAGTAAATTCATATAGGAAATTGGATTTTAAATGGGGCTAAGCACACAAAATGCAAATACATATTTGTTTAATAGAAAAGAGCATTGGAGTCTGTTACTGGAACTCTGTAAAATCCCCCTAAGCTAAATATGTGTTTTATCCATATAAGCAATTAATTCTCACAGGATTTTGTAAATTGTTACTCAATTAAACTTAATACAGCTATGATAGATGGTGCTGAATGTGTGTTTTTATTTGATAGAAAATGGGAAATAAGTATTTGTTTACAGACAACCATAACATTCTAGGTAATACTTGTTCTACAGTGCTTAGTGAGCTATGTAAGTGTATAATAAATGAGTTTTCCTATGCTCCTTCTAGTTTGTTTAATAATTATAAAGTGTTAGCTAACAAGGCTGTTTCCTTAGAGAAATATTGTAAGTAAATTGTATAATACAACACTAGTAATAGGAAATAACATTCTCATCATCGTTCAATCATAAGCAGCAAGTAATTCCATGGCACATGTGCATTGAGAAAATAAAAATCTCTGTAGTTTCATTGTTTCCAAACCTGATTTATGTACAGATGAGAATGCAATGAAAAACTTTATAATATTTAATAGTAACAGACTTCGATAAGCTGAGAGTACTAGTATGAGACACTGGGCCAGATTTAATTGCCGGCGGTATCTTAAAAAAAATTGCGTCGGAAAAAAAACTACGCCTTTGCCGGCAATTGAACGATAAAAATTTGCATATTCAATTGTTTTTTTTACCACTGCGCAAAAAGAGCAGGCAGCGAAGGAGAAATTTAACGGGAAAAAAAAACCTTTTTTAAACATCGCAAATCACTTCCTGCTAGTTATCCTGGCCAATAACCTGTCATTAGCGCCGGGCATTTCCTGCTAGCAGGAAGTGATTTGCGATGTTCCAAAAAAGTTTATTTTTTTTACCAAGGCACCTGCCCAGCGGCCCCTGGCTGGCAGGGCATGCTGCCACATGCCCTGGCATCCATGAGCATGCTGATGCTTGTAGTTCTACAAGCATCAGCATGCCCTGTCAGGGCACAAAACAGGGCAGCGTTAAAAATCCGCACCTCTCATAGGGGCAAATTTTTCATTAACGCTATCGGTAAAAAAATGCCGTATTTTTAACGCTGCAAAACAATTGAATAGCAAAAAAAAAAAATAGCGCCCGTTACTTTGCAAAAAATAGCGTTAAAAATACGCCAGTGAACGCTTTTAGCTCAATTGAATCGGGCCCACTGAGTTTTTACACATAAAGAACAAAGCTCTCTGATAATTTTTATTATAATAATGATGATGATGATGATGATGATGATGATTATTAATAATAATACTTTTTATTTATAATAGTTATTTATAGGCTGCCACAAAGGGTCCAGACCATCGTGCAGATTACACAGTAAAAAAAAATGACAAAGAGGGTGGTGCAGTTTAAGACAGAGGACCTAAACCAGACCATGTGTTTTCCGTGCGCATAGAGGTATGTAAGCCCGCACTTGAGAGGGGAATGAACTCCCCTTTTCCTCACCTCTCTTTATCTACCATAAAGTCTTGCATGGATCTTTGTTCCTACGAACGCAGATCCCACTGACCTTCATCTGCATACCTATCCCCTCCCCCCCAACCCGCACGAAACTCCTATCATCCAGAGTTCTGATGCAGAATATATGGTGTATGAATACATAGTGTTTGAAGATCATCCAACTTCAGCTTGAGGAAGTCATGTGACGGCAACAGTTTAGAGTGATTACAGACAAGACAGAGAAATACAAATATGAAAGAACCAAAACTGATACAGGGATGAAGCCAGGTGAGATGGAGGACCTTGCTCTTTACAATCTAAATAGTTAAAAATGTAAATATTATGGACCGTATTCACACTGACGATTTTGCTACTTTTTCCATGCGTATTTTTGGGATCTGATAAACTGCGCCTGCGTAGTAACTTTTTTTACACAGGCCACGTAGGATTTCAGCACGGAAATCCATTAGGCACGGAGATTAAATCCGTGCTTAGTGAGATAGGGGCGTGCCTGTCCTCCGTACGTAGGAAGTTACGTAAAAGGGGGTGGGGAGGCATTTAAATGGCCTAATATGGGCGCGGTTAGGAAAATACGCACGTACCTAAGCAACTTAAGCACAAATATACGCATGTAGAGTTAAGGTTGGCCTATGGTGGCAGAAGTCTGCTAAAATCCGTAAGTGTGAGAGGAGTGTCATGGGTGTTGCCTTGAAACTTAGGTGCGTACATTTGCGAATCCGTGCGTACTTATTTTACACAAGTGTGAATACGATCCTATATGTTTTATTTGTGTTAATTTAAACCAACAGATGTGAACCTAAGAAGTGGGCTGTACCTGAGGATAAATAGTTTTTCTTTATCTGTTTTGAGGCCTCTTTTTTGTTCTGAGAAGTCTACCCACCATTGTCAAAAGCTGTCTTGTATGCTGTTTAATCTCTTAATAGCAGGTTAGTTCACAGCTAGTAGAAAGCCCTCTACAGTGGCAGCATAATTAGTTATACTTGTGGTTGCCAGGTGTGGTTGTCCTGCATGATGCCAGCAGTAGAGGGTGGAACTCCTGGTTTATGTTTGCTGCTTTATTATGTTAGACTGTAGACCGTATAGACATTGCATGGAGAGATAAGGTAGCCCTATGGCACTCGTAAGTGGAGGATGGAAGAGTGAGTTTGGTGAGCATCTGCACACTCCTAACTCACTCTTAAGTGTGAATCAGGTCCAATGAACACAATGAACCAGATCCTGAAAAATGTTAAGGGCCATTTCCTGATCACTAGGATTGGAAAACACCCTTTTTCAGCACTGTGGTGCATGTATGGGCACATATGGAATTTTGGATACAGATCAGTCCTGGTAAAGAATCTGATGGCCCGATGGTACAGAGAAGGAAGAGGAAGCATTTCCGCTTTGTGAAAGAGGAAATGGATGCTAATTATATGGCTTCAGTTCTTACGTACAATCCACATTTTTGCACTGAGCCCATTTTATGTGGGGACGGTGCAGAAATGATAAGATAGGGTCCCGATGTCGGAAGTTCCATAGTCTCCCTTCGCATGCGCTGCAATCTGCTATTGGAAGTTGCATTTCTTTGTTGACCCAGTCAGTAATAACATTACGGAGGTTTTATATGACCAAATAATAAGACATTCATTATATATGAACTGTGTGTAAATATTTGTACAAGATAGCTGCATACTGTCTGCAGAGAATGGTTCTGGCCGTGTTTGGATGGCAGGGTATAAAATAGTTTGTAACAAATATTTTATAATACCTTGGCAATATGTATGGACCAGTCTACTCCCAAAATGACCCTGATTGACAAGTGGATGTGAATTCCAACTGGATGTTGCCAAAGTCTGCTTTAGCCTACTGTCCAGGCAGAGTAAAACACAGTGAGATTTTTAGTCTTGAGGTATACACTTGTGTCTCCTTAATCATTTAGAGGTTGATTCAGAGTTTTAAAATAACAACATAAATCAGTTATACAGTACACCTGCCGGGAAAATCATGTTGCAATGGCAGGTGTGCAAATAAATGTGATTTTTTTTTTTCAGTGGAAATATTTTTCTATGCACATAAAATTCAAATATTGCATCATTTCATGTTTAATTTATTATTTAGGTTCGGATTCAGACCCTCGCTCATTTTCCGTGCGTGCTGGGACCTGTACGTCCAATACAGAGAGGGGAGTGCACACCCCCTGTCACTCCCCTCTGTTGTGCGGACTTACACTGGGGTGGGGGTGCAGAGCTAAACCTCCTTTTTATTTAGCCATTTCTTTTGCTAGTTTTATTTGGGAGTCTGACCACTCCCCAAACATGGCCGCTGCAGGCTGTTCAAATGCAGGTAGTGTCTTAACAGAGACCTCCTATGTACACATATAGCAAATGGATAATGACTCACCTACAGGAGGTGCCTTGACGCTGGGCAGGTGAGCTTAACCCAATATAGCTATATTGTGAACTAAACCTCCTTTTTATTTATGTGCTGACACATAGTGTTATTTAATGTGTGTTTGGAGCGCTGGACCTTTTTTGTTCCTTGTATTTACATAGTGGTCACTTTGGTACTTGGCTGCACCCCTGTATTTATATATATACACTTGCACATATTCAATTTGTTGGCTAGAAGCGCAGCCATTTTTCTTGCTAAGTAATAAGTAGAACTGCCTAACAGAACATTCTTATTGACAATTCCTTCAATTTCTCTGTGTACTTTGTATGTTTTAATACGTTTAGTCTATCAACATATATTCAGCTATTCAGATTCAACAAAAACTGTTCAAAGGATGTGAAATAAATCATATTAAAGTAAAGTAACTTTTTAATTGTTATTCTTAGAAAGCATTAAAACATGGTGGATCAAGGTTTCTAATACATAGCTATGTTTCGCAGTATTAATATAAGTACAGTAATTACTTTTTCATTAAAACATTCATGAAAAAATAAATTAAACAACAAAAAAATGGTTTAGGCTATGAAAATGTTCTTTTTTTTTAACTGGTTTTTTTTCCAACCCTGGTACAGTATGTGATATTTATATGAACCCTTTTTGCTAAGAAAACATTTGCAGAGGAGGTAGGGTGCATTTGGCAATTTAGGGACCCTCTAATAAAATTATATCTTACCTCCTTTTTCACCTAAATAAGTTCTGGTGCCCCTGTCTCTAGAAAAAACTTCATATAAGCTGAAAAGTTGGAAAAGCAAAGAACTCCGTATCAAAGCACAACATCAACAGTTTCAATCAAAAATGATGCCATGAAAAACAATAATTACAATTTAAGAACTGGATTTTTCCCCATCTCTAGAAAAACCTCTGTATTACATTTGTGTTTTGGCTGTTTGAAAATAACAAGTCCCTCTATAATTTGATTGGTTGATAGGTTGCATTAGTCTGAATATTTATAAGTCGAGAAATAATATACTCAATTTTTCAAAAGTGTGAACTAAATAATAATAGTAAATAGTATTTTCACTAACTAAAATCTGTGCCATGTTTTATCATCTGTTTTGTTTTCAAAACACAATAAATTATTTTTTGATCCAGGTAAAGCGAATATTGTATTTCTTCAAATTTCAAATATGAATGAATTACCCACAATTTTTTATTACTTGAAACACCCACTTCAATCAAATTCAAATAAAAGAAGGATTTCTATTATCCAAAGACATATATAAAAACATGTACAAAAGGACAGCTTGGTAGATAACTACAAAATGGAAATGTAGGTGGTCATACTGACATGAAAAGAATTTGCAGTATAAATTCAAATCAGAACTGACAAGGACATTCCATGCGGCAATAATATGTGCAAATTATTCAAGCCAAGTGCTCATATGTGAGTAGAACCCTTCCCCAGGAATCAGCAGGAGATAAATCAATGTCATAGGTAGGAACTCAGGCAGAAATATATGATGGACCTGATCCTGAGTTTTTGCACAGTTGGGATCTGATCCAGAGATTTATTTCCACCCATTTTTTTAGGCGGTAGGAGTCACCGCTGAGAATCTGCTATTTTATAAACAGACACAGACGAAATTTTTGTCTATCTCTATTTCGAAAATAGTGGTATTTTCAAATTTTTTTTATGAATGGGCCTGCTTACTCATTCATTCTTCAGAAACTCTGCCACATACCTGTTGTACTTGCGGCATCGACCAGAGGTGAGTTACACTCTATGGGGAGTTTTAGGGTTAGGCTGTGGTGAAAGGAGAGTAAGGGGTAAGGGTAATGAAAGGGGAGGGTTAGGGTTTGGCTAATGGAAGGGAAGTCTTAGGGTCAGGCTGCAGAGAGTAGAGGGTTAGGGTCAGGCTGCAGGGAAGAGAGGGTTAGGGTTATGTAGGGGGAGGGTTAGGGTAAGGGTTGGGTTTAAATTCATACTTACCATTCGTCATAGGATCTTCTTTCTTTCTCTTCGATTGCTTCTCCTCTGCAAGGCAATAGATTTACCAGCCAGTTCGGAAATGGCCGGGAGTAAACGGCTCTTTCAAAAAAGGGCCATTCGCAGTGGTGACCCACACCCTTTTTAGGCCTAAGCAGAGCAGAACAGGAGTGTGCAGGGCAGTGTAGTACTCTATGTGCTTCCACCTAAATTTTACAGTGTAAAATGGAATGTATTTGTATTCAGTAAATTACCCTTATTTTTAGTATATTTATTTTTAGAACATTCCTACACGTGTTTTAAAATTAGAAACATTCATTGATTATTAATTTTTGAAACATATTTTTACATAAAATACATAATACAGGATCAGAATTTTTTTTGCTTTTAAGACTGATTAGCAGCTAATTGGCGTTTATTCCAGTAAAGCAGTAATTAGAACATCTTGCATTGCAAAATGGTTTAGCTGAGCTATACACCTGCACCTGTTTTGTCCTAGCTCTCAAATTCTGACTCAGCCCCCAATGAGTGTAGAGAACACTCAGAAGAAAAAGTATTCTACTTGTGGTGCATTGGGACTAAAATTAATTGCAACAATCCCAAGAAATACTATGCAATAAATGTTATCAACATCATTATATATTCAAACATATAAAAGCACGGATGATGATCGTGCAACTGAAGAAATCTGATACATCAGTTACACACAATACCATAAAAATATGCAAGTTACAGTAACAGTTGATTATAAGCAAATATAGTCTCCCAAATAATCTACTAATTAACCTCTGCTAATGAGGATATACACAAATGGTTTTAAATGTGTTAATCTCAATAATTAAGGTCAACACCTGAGTTGTACATAAAAATTGCCGACAGTGTACAGTTGCTTAGGAATTATTATCATGCACTTATTAAAAGTGCATTATTAGTAGTATGCAACAACAATAATTGTAAGGATAAATGAAAATAATGTATGTCAATGAGCTAAACAAATATGTATTAACTAAAACAAGATGAAGAAAAAAGGACCAATTTGTGCATTCTATAACCCAATTAAACAACTTAATGTATATGTAAGTTTAAGCATGGTCCTACACCAGAAAGGTTTGATCATAATGGACTGTATCCAGAATAAGCCATAAACTGTAAACAGGATCAATGAAAAAGCTCTGGTCTCATGGCACATCAACAAAAATACATATTGCCTGTGGTATCGAGGGGAAAATATGCCTTTTTGCGGATGACACAAAGCTATGTAACAGGGTAGACACGCCAGGAGGGGTACACAAAATGAGGGATGATCTAGATAGACTGGAGGAATGATGAAGAGTGTGGCAACTGCGGTTTAATGCCAAAAAAATGCAAAATCATAAACTTGGTGCACAAAAACCCAAAGGCTCAATATATCATTAATTGCACTACATTAGAAACTACTGAGGAGGAAAGGGATCTAGGAGTCATTATTTCATGTGACTTAAAGGACGCCAAGCAATGTAACAAAGCAATGAGAAAGGCAAGTCAGATGCTTAGTTGCATAGGGAGAGGATTTAATAGCAGAAAGAGAGACGAAATGATGCCCCTATATAGATTGTTGGTACGACCTTACCTAGAATACTGTGTTCAGTTCTGGAGGCCATATCTCCAGAAAGACATAAAAACATTAGAGACAGTGCAAAGAATAGCAAGTAAAATGGTCCATGGTCTGTGTCACAAAACATATTAAGAAAGGCTAGAGGAACTAAACATGTATAGCTTGGAGCAGAGAAGGGAGAGGGGTAGCAGTTTTCAAATATATCAAGGGTTGTGACCGGCTAGAGGAGGTTAGCAATTTTTAAAGAAAGAGGTGTAATAGAACACGAGGGCATGAATATAAACCGTAGAGTGGAAGATTCAGAGGAAATGTGCAGGTAAATTACTTCACTGAAAGGGTGATAGATAAGTGGAACAGCCTCCCATCTGAGGTGGTAGATGTAACACAGTAGAACAGTGTAAATATGCTTGGGATAAATATAAGGTTATCCTAAATCTTAAACTAAATTGAGGGTAAATAGGGTCTAGGGTCAGTATAGTTTTAAATAAACAACTGGGATGGGCCATGTGGCTCTTACCTGCCGTCACTTTCTATGTTTCTATGTTTCTATATATAATAGCGGTCTTTTGTAATTGGTGGATAATTATTTACTTAAATTATAGTTTATCACTTCTATGCTTAACATAAACCAGCCTCTGCAAGGGGTTGAGGGGGACCCATCATGCGTACTAGATACACGTGGTGAGTTGCCTTAGTCATTTATCATAGAATTGCGAGCAGAATATTTAAGGTTGTCCCCAAGACATGGATCCACCATCCACACGTAGGAAAGCAGGGCAAAGTTCCCTGCTCTCGTGTGTGCAGTATCAGGGAAAAACTATGGTCAGGGTATGGCGCATCATGTCTGACCTTTTAGACTAATAGTGGAACACACTCTCATTAACACTGCGACCTCTATACCCACTCCTATTCAAGCTGCTAATTGGACTTTTCCTCTTTTAGAGCCTAGTTGGGGTCAAAAACAAACCTGGAACTGGAGAAACACTGCTTTAAGGCAGTTAAGGGTTATAGGGCCAAGGGCACTGGGATAACAAACCCATTAGAGTCAGCTGCTGGTATGCCTTGTAGCATAATAAAGAGATCTACAGCATCCATTCAGATTGTCTCAAGATATGTAAACTCTATTCTCTGTTTCTGTCCTGCTCATCATTTCTTCTCCCCAGATAAGCAAGATAACAGTGGATTTAAATGTAAACATCTAGCTGAATAATGCATATACTTGACTTACAGGTCACTATTATTTTAATCATTTTTGTATATTTCGTTTTACCTTTTAAATTTAGTGTTTCATGTCATGTTTTAATAATAATAATACGATCGTACCTTACTGATGAAGGAAATTACATTTACGTTCACATTGTTCAATGCACAATTAAGTTTTTGTCTTTCTTGATTTGTTTAATACTGTTCATAATTGTTTGGATCATATAATGCTTTTTATAATTCCTTGACTTTCATCCATAAGCAATGGTCTACTGTTGGCAATGTTTATGTACAACTCAGCTGCTGCCTTTCAATTATGATGGGAAACACATTTGAAACCATTTGTGTATATCCTCACTAGCAGAGGGTAATTGGTAGGTTATATTTGACAGGCTATAATCAGCTGTAAACAACCTGCACATTGTTATAGTATTGTGTGTAACTAATGTGTCAGGCTTCTTCAGTTGTGATATCATCATCCCTGCTTTTATATATTTGACATGACACTGCCATCAGAAACGGTTAAAGCACAGAAGACTGAGCACACATGCGCTGTTATGAAATGCAAACATTTCTGCACTCAGAGAACAGAAAAGGCCTACATTTCCTAATTTTGGGTCCAGTCCATAATGATATTGATAACATTTATTGGATTGCATTTGTGGGTATTCTTGCAATTATTGTGATCCTTTTGCACCACAAGTAGAAGTCACAGATCTTAAATGACCTATGTGAGGAAGAAAATTAGGTAGTTCTGTTGGGGATGAAAAGAAGGGTAAAAAAAAAGGCTGATGTGAAATTAAAGAATTGTCAATTTTTGGGGATTTTAATGTGACTATTGAAGTTAATGTGTGCCAGCCTTTTGCCAGTCCAAGCACAGAAAGTATCCTTTTTATAAGTCAACCTTTTTATTTTATAACAAACTGTTTGCAATATCTTGTATGTCATTTTGAATCAGATCCAGACCTCTGCTACTTCTGCGACTGGAGCTCCAGATGCCAGATCCCTGCCACAATCAAAAAGCTTATAAGGATTTTGGTGGTGGCAGAAATAACTCAGGTGTGAGTAAAAGGGGGAAATTGGTCATTGCAGAACAGACCTGGAGGTTGTTTTTTATAAAACTTTGTAATGCATAAGTTTTGCAGCCTCAGTAAAGGTCACGATCATGACAACCACCTGTAGCAGAAAAGCATTAAAGTGGCAGGTTGCTTATATTGCAAATGTGTGTAGCGAATATTTCAGAATTTTATTTTACAGTCAGAATGGCATATTAACTACTGGTTCATAACAGTGAGCCGGGGCATTTATATTTTCTTTATTTCCATACTAAGTTCCAGCAAGAGACTCTAGGCTCTGATTTTGACAGCTGGGTACAAACTAAATGTTAGTATGATAAACAAGTGATTGGAATAATATTGTGTGTGTACAGCAACATTCATCCAAAATACATAACATTGTTTGATCCCACCTTTTAAAACTTCTAACTTTACCAATCAAACAATGTTGCATTCTGAAATAAACATATAGGACCAGATTGTGCTGCGAATGTATGGAGGGGTACGTATATTAGGCCACTCCCTGTTGTACCCATTGTATGCTTCTTGCTTATTGTGTATCACAATTATTTTTTATTCTATTACATTTTTTTATTACATATTAATTATTAAACACGTTTTTGTTGCCTATTATTACAGTGAAATGCAAATGTAATCTTTAATATATCATTCACATAAAATACTATTTAATATATATTTAATTGGAATTTTTATATATTGCAGTGGATGTTAATTTTAATTCCTAAGAATGACAGTGTATTCTAATATAATACATGTACATATATCTGTACCACCTAACTTGTAATGATATGTCATTTTTTTTTATAAGATTGAACAACCTGAATTATTCCAGAGATTGAAGATGTTAATTCAGAGAGATGTAGACAGGTCATTATCATTTTCTCAAATAATAAGTAGTAATGCACTATGTGAAAGTCTTGTCGGCACAGGCAGTGACAATAGTTAGAGAATTTGATATCTAGACCTAATTAAAACTTTATCTGTCAATACATGGGACAAAACTGTAGCTTATATCAGGATAGTTAAACTAGTGTATGTGGTCCCACACCAACACCAATTCATGATTATTACCTTTTTAAAAATGAAGCTATTATTTTAAATAACATGTAGGCAATTTCATTTGTCTCTTAATCTGGGAGTGTAGTGTCCACACTAACAGATCTCAGTGAAGCTAAAAGAAATACATGACACATGTGCTGATTGGCTACATACAATGTCCATTTATGCATCCAAGATGGAAAATGACCTTGTCATTGGTAGGATAAGCTGGATTAATACTGTGCTGCTATATGTAGACCTTTACAGTAAAAATAACTGTATTGCTCAAAACTAGATTGATAACTAGATTACTTAATACTTAAATAGTTGGTCCTGGATCTATACTTTATTATTGTTGCATCTGAGCTGCTAGCAAGCAAGCTACAAAACACAATTATCATATTTTGGAGAAAATATGAAGAGAAAAGCTGCCATACATGGTGAGAAATTACATGCATGGTGGTCCCACCTCCTGGGAAAACTTGAATAGGGCTTCAGCAATCATTAAAACTTTGTTTACTTACCATTTAGCGATTACTGGCTTCTTCCAGAGATCAGACAATAGAGCTGAGATCACTCATTCAATGTCCTACAGAAATAGTATATGACTGGTCCTGTGAATTGAATAGGTGATGTCAGCTCCATAGTCTGATCTCTGCAGGAGTCGAGCAGTTGCTTAGTTGTAAATAAACAAAGTTTGAATGATTTACTAATAGATACAATCCACCATGTTACAAAATATGCATCATGGCAGAGAAAGCTTTAATTGGTCCCAGCTGTATGCAGTGTTCCCCAGCTACAGATGTTTAATTTATGAAGTCATTTTATATATTGCTTATGTATGTACATTACATTTTTGGCTTTTAGTATTTGACTAAAGATGGTTACACTACATTTTATCAACTGCTGCTTAGATTGGAATTCTCAGGGCAATGAATGCTCAAAGCAGTCCTTATTATCCTCCCTTTTTATGCTCTTTGACAAATGGGAGAAGGAAAGGGACCCATATTAGAACATTTTTTAGGGCCCCATGGCCCCTGTAATCAAGGTGATTTAAAAAGCAATGCTATGATAGCTGGTCAGTGGTTTCCTATAAATAAGGATTGTTTATTCTTTCACAGTTGCTGATCATTTCCACAGCCCAATTCCTGAAAAAACAGAGACAAATGAATTAACAGGGATTACACACAGCAGCAACAAAAAAAAAAACTCAATAAGGATTCTAGAGTTTAAATAGAAGATTTTACTATGCTCATGTTGAGACCAAAGGGAAACAAGATTCTTATAATTGAATTAAAATTTCTCAAACTCGAGGCAAAGTTTGCTCACATACCAGTAATCGGGAACTAATTAATGTTCCTCTACATTGTCCTCTTTGCCTGAGGTCTCAACAGACAAGAGACTAAAATAGAGTCTGCATCTATATACCAAAAGACTTATTTACACAATGTATTTCTGCTGTGAAAAAGTCATGGAAATTGCAATGAGAGTAACAGAGTGTGAGGATTTAAAAAAAAAAAGATCCATTCTAATTCCTGGGAATCTCTTATGATGAAAGAGGAGGAAGAATGACTGAAAACTAAAAAGAGTGTTTTAAAAGATTAATGTTACTGAGGATTTGATTAAGAATTGATGAGATTCGGGATACTCTGCCAGAGCATGAAAATTGCATATGGGTACAGATTAAATGATCAAATCAAATCGTTCCAAATGTTATATGATTATATACAGTGATTTTTTTTAAATACAATTTTTAGGATTTTGTAGAGATCTTTGCACATACAAATCATAATTTTGGGTCTTGTCTAAAATAGTTCATGCATATGCAACACTGAGATACATAGGCAATGTCAATATAAGCACAATATGCAGACAAATGTGGAAAAATAAATGTAGAAAATAAATATGGTCACAGCCACCCTAAGCAAATGTAACTTATATGTGCTAACTGCCAGGTTCAGCCAAGGATGTCCAACAGTTTAAGTTCTGTATAAGTCAGTTTAAGCAGAGTGTTAATTTAAGTGGTTTGCTAAGCGCCCCTATTTACCCTTCGTGTGGTTGCTCTAGCACCATAAAAAAGTACCTTAAGGCTGGTTTAGGGTCTTTGACATGTTCCTCCTGAGGCTCTGTTACCGGGGTTTTGGTTGCCGTGCATCTGATCCTCACTGTAGAGTCTAGGTAGTTAGACCGATGGTAGCGTGATTCCTTGTCCACGCGTTTTCTGTTGCTTCCGGGATGGGCGGTTACCCTGCGGCTGTGTCCCAGACTCTATGAGTTCCGTTGTGAAGGACACTGTCACTGTGGAGCGTGCACTACCTCTAAGTGCACATTAGAAGTGGGCTCTCCTAGAACGGTGGTGGGCTCGTCTGCAGTAAAGTGCCTCAAGCACCTACGCACCTAAATGGGTGATCAGAGTAAATGTTGGCAAATAGGTTAATGAGGAGAAGCAATCGATGATTCTCAGGACAAAGACGCAGCAGCGAATGTTAAGTATCCCTTCTCCTAATTCTTACCCTAACCCTCCTCTTACAGTACCATAACCCTCATCTCCCCGCAGCCTGACCCTAAGACTCCCCTCCCAGTAGCCTTACCCTTTGACTCCCCTCCCCCCTGCAGCCTAAGCCTAAGACTCCCTTCCCTGCAGTTTAACCCTAAGACTTCCTTCCCTGCAGCCCAACCCTAAGACACCCTTCCCCACAGCCTAACCCTAAAACTTCCCTCCTCACAGCCTACTCACCTCTGGTCCAGCAGGTCTGCAACGGGTCTGGTAGTGGTTTGTGAATGAATTGGTAAGTATGCCGAACGGCATGCTTAATCATTCATTACTAAAACTTTCTAAATAGTAATATTTTTTTAAAAATAGGCAGCCGGAAATGAGCCTTTGGCTTCCTCTATTTCAAATATAGAATTTTCTATGTGAAGGCTACGGAGCGGACTCATAACCCCGTAATTTTTCACATACGTGCCTAATTTTCTGATTCTAGCTAGTACACATGCGTAGTAACTATTTTACGCAATCTACATGGCGTTTCATTGTGTAGATTGCGTACATGCGGTCTTTAAAGACCGCATGTATGCAATCTACATAACAAAACGCTACGTAGATTGCGTAAAATAGTTACTATGCATGCGTTGTAGCTAGAATCAGAAAATAAGGCACGTATGTGAAAAATGATGGGGTTGTGAATCCGGTCCTACATCTCTGGAATTGTATCCAAGGCAGAATTTGAATCCTCCCTGAGAAAGTAGCGCTGATGCCTGTACTGCTTTCCAGGGGGCATTTTCCCATCTTAGTATTTGGAAAATGCCTACTTGTAGTAAATCTGAATCCAGTCCATAATCCCTTTAAGTTACATTTGCATGAATTGTGGTAGTCTTTGGAGAGCTGCTTTTGAGATGATAAATATTCACTAATGTTGATGAATTACGATTATTTTATCAAACAATTCTTTCTTTCCTATCCTGCGATTCTATCAGAAAATTTATGGTATATAAATTTAGCATAAGAAACTAAGCAAGTAATAAAAGTATAATGATTAAGCTCCCACTGTTCATTAGAAACACTGAAGCCCACATGCAAAGAATCTTAAAGAGTTTCTGAAAAAAGTTTTTGTTGATGTATAAAATAAAGCACACATTCAAAACACATCATGCTCATTTTGTTTTTAATGCTCTTTAATTCTAATTAATTGGTATAAAGCCAGAGATTGGGTTGAACGAGATCAGCAGGCAACAAAATAAGATGCCCTTATCTAAGCATTTATATGGTTTACTGTTGTCTAAAGTATTCTTTGATTTCACCAGGAGTTTATCTACACAAAAACTTATGGGCATACAAAGGTGATGGATACCTTCTTTAATTTCAGTGAGGAGAACATACCTCTCATAGCATATCTCATATCAGCATTATAATGTGTTTTACATACTGGTCTTAAGTCTAATCTCTGGCAGCAGGCTGTGATTGTGGAATGTTTCTATACTAAGAAAATGTTATTATTATAATACAGCAATCAATTATTATTACTTCTTGTATAGCTGTTTTTACTCAGTAAAAATAGTTATTGCATAGACAACACTCACACTATAGTCATTATAGTAAGGCTTTAGGATCAGATCCAGAGTTTAACATCTGGGTAAAACCATGTTACATTGCAGGCAATAGATATCATGCTTCAGTAGACCAAAAGTAGACCAAAACTTTAAGGTACCATTGGTGAGTATGGGTAGACTTACAGTTCCTGACATTACCCATTTCATGTTGAGATTGCTTTGGTCATAATATCCAAGTCATACTTCCTTTTTGGATATGGGACATGGGGGCAAAATAAGTCACTAAATTAAAGTTGATCCACTGTAACTATTGACAACAATAAGCTACTTACCCACAGACTGCAGCACAGTACAAGGGCCAAGGCTTTACCTTGATAGTTTATCCAGTGAATCGAGAGATCCAACTTTTTCTGATCATCTTTAACAATATTCTGCACTGTCCAACAGGACTGACTATAGAACAGTTCTGGAATCTGAGCCTAATACCATGGACACCTGACCTATTAAGACACAAATTGGACATGTAGAGAAATTAGAATAATGGGTCAGATATGCTGAAGAATGTACAAAAGCATAATGCATGGAGTTTATGGAAAGTATTTAACACTAATAATTTAATCATTTGGTCGGCAACATAAAAATTGCCATGCAATGCAAGGCAATATATTGCATTCAAATATTTATTATTGGGTAGTTTGGTGGGTTATTATTCTAAAGTGATATGGTTTTATTGTTACTAGATCTAAAATAAGAGGTGATTTTAAACCTTTTTTCCTACATTTCTATTTTCATAAAGCTCTGCAAAGTATTGTCATTTGTTTTAATTAAATACCTAGGTGAAGGCGGTGGGACATGCTTATTTATTTTTTTTGCAGGTTTTATTCTACCATAGACACCAGCTAAACTACTGTATGATGTTGACTAATCTAGGCCTGTTTGGAACACTTGTAAAAGCTCCCAAACTATGGCTCTCCTCTATCTGGTTCTACCAAGCCATGTCTATTGCTGACACAAGCTATCTGCTGACAAAGGGTTATGTAAGTTTGGAGATTTTAAGGGATGATCTGGCCCTTAAAAAAACTATTTAAACTACATTCGGTTGTCTGAAAATTGTGACTTATTATAAACAGTAAATGAAAAACTGTTTGAAAATATGCAAAAATCTCATAGGTTTTGCAAATCCTCACTCCATAAAGTTCCCTTATAGGTATCTAGTTTATTTTATTTCTCAGTTCCAGTGGGAAACAGGTCATGGTCTTTTACTAGTGTTAATGTTTTAGTCTAACATAAGAAAAGGAAATTAAATAAAACATATTGCTTCTGTCTAGGACACCCTAATCTGGAATGTATCTTCCTATTTTTCTTTTCACTGTTGTACTGTTTAGTGTTACGAATGTCTAAAATAATATGTACTTTGTGATCTATCCACAGAATTAATTCATTGAGGAAATGGCCCTATTAATCCTGTAGTCTGTAAGCAACATTAATTTCCCCTTTCGCCATAACCAACTGCTTCTGAACCGTTGTTTAAAAATTCTAATTGACAAAAATGGTATTTTAAACCATTTCACTTAATCTATTTCTGTTTTTAGATTCCAATTGCAAAACTACTAAATCTCATGAGAATTCATAAAATGGTATTTCAAGAAAAAAAATACAATAGTTTTCCCTTTTAATTAAAGCTGGCAAAGTCAGACACAATCTTTTGCTGTTTCCTACAGACTATGGTACATTGCTTATTACAATTTCAAAAATGTTCTAGAACACTTATCATGGCTACAACCTTTGTCTGCTATTTCCATACTCCAACCAATGAAAATATAGTACCCTATTTGTCACTACTGGACAGATGAGATAAACCTTGGATAATAAATCTGCTCTTGTATGCCTGGACAGGTCAAATATCAAAGATAATTTTAAAGCATCAGTTAATCTTACCTGTTACAGCAAACAACAGTCAAAGCTATAGAAAACACAGAAGTATGTGTATGCAATAAAGAGAATGAAAGCAAGGTCACCTAAGTTAAAAATCAATATGTAATACAAATCAACCTACTGCTTGTACAATATAAGGATAATTACTTACATGGGGCATCATTTTTGGTAATAAAGTTTAATCTAAAAACAAATGAATGCATACATAATAATACTACAGTTCCTATAACCCATTTATTGTGTGGTAGAGAATTTTGTATATATGTTCTGTTGAAGTTTTAAATAGTGTTACCTCGTATGTTAACATTATATAAATAAAGATTATTAATAAAATGTATCCAGTCAAAGAAAATGTGTACAGAATGTATAGAAACATAGAAAGTGACGGCACATAAGAGCCATGTGGTCCATCCAGTCTGCCCAGTTTTAAGTTACACGAAACATGATGAATTACCCTATGCCAAACTCACAAGCAATTGTTAAGGTAGAGTGGTTGTTGCACTAAGGTGAATCCTTTTATTTTACTACAAAATGCTGTTTTTTAATCTACATTGTGTAGTAAAATAAAAGAATTCGCCTTAGTTCAACAACCACACTATCCCAACAATTGTTTGTGAGTTTGGTGTAGGGTAATTTATCTTGTTTTCGTATAACTCTATAATACTCACCCCCACCACTAGGGGGTATCTGGAGCTAAGTCTAGAGGCAGCTTTCCCCTGGTTACCCCTCTCTGAGCCCACTGGTGTGGACTAAAGCAGCCTACTCTTTATATTGTTTACATATAAATTTCACAATTTTCTCTATCCATTAAATCTGGGAGCAGCACAGAAAGGTACCAACTCACTCCAATATTTTCCCAGTTTTAAGTGTTTACTTAAAACTATAATGACCCTAGATCCTCCTTTATATTTCCTAGATATCCTAGATATCCTTATATTTAACCCAAGCATGTTTAACTGTTCTACTGTGTTAGCCTCAACCACCTCATATTTCAATTATCAATCACCTTTTCAGTGAAGTAATTTTTTTACACATTTCCTCTGAACCTACCACCCTCCAATTTATACAAATGCCCTTCTGTTATAATACAACTCTTTCTTTAAAAAATGAACCCCTTCCTTTATGTAGTTACACCCCTTGATTTTATTATAATTATTATTGTTTATTTATTAGGCGCCACAAAGTATTCATAGCACCATACAAAATACATGACAGACATGCAGGGTAGGGATGGACAGCATAGTACATAATAAAATACACTATAAATATAAAAATAGCACAAAAATACAATAAAGTGAAGGAAGCTCAGAATGCAAAGCAAAATCTGAGGTGTCAAGCTTGCCAGATTAGGGATGAGGGGATAGAGTGCAATGAGAGGCTGAGAGGGAGCCACCAAGTGGGGATGGGATAAATGGGTAGCAGAGGAGGACAAGAGGGTATAAAGTGAGGGGAGAGAGGTGGAGGAGGGAACAAAACTAGGATGGAGGGACTGACTCACATGAGCTAACACACTAAGTGGGAGGGATGAACTAACAAAAGACATAAGGAGGGGGGAGATATGTTTGAAAGCTGCAATAATATCCCCCTTTCCCTTCTCTGTTTCAAGGTATTAGGTACTTCATCTATGATAACATTTTTGTAAAACTAACAAATAAAAATAAAATAACTAAATAAATGTATCAAATGTTTCAATTATTACTCAGCTAGAAAAGTGTGTGCTAATCAAAGATAAATATTAATAATTAAATATATTTCCTACTTTAGAGGTTGATCCAAAAATTCTACAAAAGATTGATATGTTTTATATGGCTCCCTAAAATGTAAGAAAACTAAGTATCGAAACACACAGAATTATATTGGGGAACATTTTCTTTTGGCAAGTCTGATGTTGTATCACTCTGGATCAGGGCTCGAAGTGAGCCGGTATACGGCGGTATACAATACCGCCACTTCTGTGAGTCAACTCTGAGTAAGAATACAGCTGCTCACAGAATTTTCAGATCCTGTGAGCGGCTGTATTTCTTACTCTGAGCGGGCTCACAGAAGTGTGTGGAAGCGGGAAGAGGGTAGTGGTGCGTTACACAGACTGAGCTGGCTGTGCACAGACGCAGCTCTGGTAATAGGACGTCAGCGTGACCTAAGGTCATGTGCGCGTCATTACATTGCAGAGCCAGCGCCGCAGAGGAGTGAATAAGAAGAGCATAGGAAAAGTAAGTTTTCTATAGCATTCTTTTATGCAGTTTGGGCATGGGGATTTGGAATGGGGGAGTGGGAAGCCGCACAAGAGAGGGACAATAATAAGGATGAATGGACAAGAGAGGGATAATAATAAGGATGAATGGACAAGAGAGGGACAATAATAAGGATGAATGGACACATATAAAAGTGGGAGCAATAAGGCTGGCTGGACACAGGTGGGGCAACAAAGCTGGATGATCTCATAAAGAGGGGCTGTTAGACTGGCTGGACACAGAGAGGGGGCAATAAGACTGGACAAACTGAAGGAGGGGGACAATAAGGCTCGTTCGCCCCTAGAAATGGCTCTGTGGGGGATCTATCATTGCTTTTCCCTAGCGGTAATTAATCATTTAATTAAACATGAAACGCTCAGTGTAGACATACTGACCCACATGACATGTACACAATGTGATTACTCATTGTTGACCTGTTTACTTTGACAAACTCAAGACACATCTGGTGCTGAAATTTCCATACCCCCACTTCTAAATTTCCACTTCGAGCACTGCTCTGGATTATGATACAGTATATATTTTCTTTTTAAAGCATATGTGACTTTTTTTGCTCATAAATGGAAAATTTATTGAACATATTATAGTTACGAAGGATGATATTGGTGTACAAAAATTCTATGAGAATTAAGAAAAAATTACCTTGGTTTTCAAAATCTTTGTCAACATGTGTAGTATTCATGTATCCATGTCGGATATATTTGTAACTTAATATAGCTGAAATTACATATTTTCTGTGATTAAATATTTTATAAAAGTAGTCAGTATACATATAAAGTGATTCTTGCATGGATATTAGCTAATCAAATTGCATTAAAAAAAAACATTACTGTCCACAAAATGATTGTGCACAACATACTAAACAGATGATTCAAAAGGCCATTCCATAAATTATGTCATGTACATTTCATGACAGATATTAAAAATGATTTAAAGAAAATGTTTTACTACTATTAAAATAAGGATATAACTCTGTCCTTAACACAAATCATATTACAGCAACAAAAATTTAATATATTCCTAATAGTTACAATTTTATAAATCTATATAGTAAAAAGACAAAACACTATGATTATTATTATTAATTATTATTATTATTATTATTATTATAAAGCTCCTAATTTTACACTATTAGTGATGTACCAATGTCTTCTGATAACTAAATTGAAAATATAATATATATAATAAAAATTAAATAAGGTTTTTTTTTTTTTAAATTATAACACAAGTTGCATGGGTCATATTTTTCTTTTTACCAAAAACCTGTAGGATCATTTCTATCATATAAACAATCTGTTAAATTTTACTTGAAACATCACCTCTCTTCACTCGGCAAGTGAAACCGTTTCAGTTTTCTTAACAGTAAGATAGTGTGAATAAAGTCCGTGTTCATTTTTGGTCAGCAGGAGGGTTACTCAGCTGGATAGATGTGACTTTTGCTACTGATAAACTATGACAGCGATTTGATTGCAAATTCACTGTGTGAATTCAAAGCAAGAATTAAAATGGTTTTTTTTTGTTTTTTTTTATGGTTTCGGATTCCTGGTTTCTGGCTTGAAAATAACACATTCTTTATGGGGATAACTTAACACAGTTTCATTTTTTTCTGGTCTAGAATTTTATTCCCTTTGCAGTATCGCTATCCAACACCACAGTATAAAAGCATATGCTACAGGCTGAATTCTATTTTATCTGCCTAATGGTTAAGCAAATCTAGACAGAGATACATAACATTATTTTATTTTAAGTATCAATCTGCTGTTCCGAAAAGCCTGAGTAAAAGTTAAGCAAGATTACTGTGAAGCCATAGTAAGAATTAACATACATCATCATATCATTTTACTTTAAATTTTCACATAAAGGTAAGGATAAGGCACTATTAAGAACGCCGAGGCCATTTACCAACAATTAGATTTCTAAAATAGGTACAAAATAAATTTTTGGAACTGCAATTTGTACCATGCTTAAGTGCAAGTGCACTTACAATTACCATATGTTTAAATTAAAATTTGCATACCCAGCAGTCTATTAGAAATATCGGAAAATGAAATGCAAGTTGTCTATAGAAAGGAAGCCAAATATAGGGTATTCTAAGCGGCATATGTACCCTTGCCAACCAACCCAGCCAGCCCCTGGAGTTTGTAATTCAGAGTCAATATATTCTATCTTTGATATCATAGGTTTGCCTCTAGGGTCAGTAAAGTCAATCTGACATACCTATCCTGCATTTTCAAATCTGTATATGGAGCCCACATATCCCATCAGATTCAATAGCTGACAAGTCTCACACTTCTCCACAATGATTCGGTTCATTTGTTGGGTTATATATCTTTCTTTTCCATGAGCCCACACATAGGTGTCTTCAGCTATACGGTGTTCACTTTGTGCATGGGCCCACTCTCCCAAATTTTTCAAGTCAGTCCTTCCTTCTTCAATAAGTGCAGTGGATATGCACCAATGCATCTGCTGTACTGTTGCCTTCTAGTCCTGTATGAACATTGACATGCCCTACAGACACAGGCTTTGCGTGACATAAGGTCCAAATCCCATACCAAGTGGTGGCTCTGCCCCAGTTGACTTTGTCTTGTATTTTCCATTCATTTTAGGGTGTGGTAGGCATCCACGCAGTCATTCCTTGGAATACAGCCCAGTTATCGGTGTAGATGATAACTGAGCCTTCTAATTCTTCTAGGACCATCACCATATATCTCAATTCAGCAGTCAGACTAGATCCACCGTTTCCTGTATCATATATCAATTCTTGAGTGACTGGTTAATATGCAACTGCTGACCATACTCTTCCTTGGATTACTAAGTTTGTAGATCCATCTGTGAATCTTGCGATTTCCCATTGCGATGGCTACATTACCAAGTAGGGACAGTCGAAAGTTGCTTTTCCGCTGTCCCTATTTTGAATGGCAGCAGTTTTAGATTTTTTTTTATGAATGGGTGAGTATGCGATTTGCATACTCACACATTCATTTTCGGAAGTTAGGCTGCGGAGAGGGAGAGACTTAGAGTTAGCCTGGGGGTAGACATGGGGGGGCGGTTAGGGAGTGGGTTGTGGATATTTACATAGCTTTCGGGGCACCGTATTCGGTGCTCCATGGATCAATTTTTATGCATCATGAGCCATAAGCAATCGAGATCCCAGTTTGGAACTGGCTGGGAGCGAATAGTCCTATCGAAATAGCGCCATTCTCAACAGGGGCCCACACACATCTGTGAACCATACTATGGTGTGAGCTGAGAGTAAGCTTCAGCCACTTGTACTGACCATCCTCTTATTTCTAGTTGGAGAATAACTGCTTCCTACTTTCAAAGTTCACCATGCCAGCAATGTTTCTCACTATCTGCGATGGTCCTTGAATATTCCTCCCCTCTTCCTCCCCGGAAAGATACCACTTCCACTTTTGTAAAGTCTGTTTTTGGATCACAGAAGTATGTGCTCCCAGGCCTTCTTGTCTCATCCAACCTGCCACTAGTAAGTCTGTTATGATGATGACTAGTTGTTTCTTGGTTGTTCTTCCCACATGTTGCAAGGTGGTGTATGCTGCCAGCAGTGTCTTCTCCAATTGAGAATATCAGATTTGAGCGGACATAAAATGCCTTGCCCACAGTCCGGTATATTCTGCTGTCTGTTTGTGCTCTTCTGCCATAGGCCCCAGGACATATCATGCTCAGTCACTGTCACATCCAAGTAGAAAGGCTGAATGAGGCCCAGGGTGTTATGCATCTTGATAGATTGTTTTGCTTCTTATTTATTTGTCCACACACATTCAGTTTTCTTCACAGGGTACATTGGTGCATTGCATGGGCTTGATGCTACCCAGGATACCACTGTCAATGCTTCAATTGTCTGTGTGATTTTTTTTCTAAACAACCAGGTATACAGTACTGCTTAAGTTTGACTGTCTGTTGTGGAGGTGGTATGTACACTGGGTTCCATTTTGCATTCCCTCTGACTACCATATTAACTGCAGACATTGTGAAGGCTTTTACAGAGCACCTAAATATATAAGTGCTGGACGGGGTGGCTATGGACTAAGCCCTGTATCGCAAGTGTTTTGGTAACATTACCTTGAGAATTAGATCTTAGTTGTCCAGTTGGCTGCTGTCCAACTGTTTTTGAAACAACTGATAAAGAAAATTGAAATTATGAAAAAAAAAACAGTTGGACAGCAGCCAACTGGACAACTAAGATCTAATTCTGAAGGTAATGTTACCAATACACTTGCGATACAGGGCTTTGTACATATTCTAGCAGGTTTAACCTTTATTTCCACAACAACTATTTAAAGTGTTTTCAACAACATGAAGTTCACAATCTTGCCTTTGCAGAACTTTTGCATCGGCCTCCTGGAGAAACGATTGGAGCACCTCAAATTGCTCTCTCAACATGCCTCTCTCAAACAAAAGCTCTTCCTGAACCTCCTCCCTTGCTAAAAAAAAAACTTTGAGCCACTGTATGCAACATTTCACATTTACTATTTACAGATAAATCAATATTTTCCATTGCTTTACAAGGATTATCACATTTCACTTTCCCTTTAAACAATCTACGCAGCATTTTCAAGCTGTCGCTTAAATTAGTATTTCCAACACTTCTGACACCACTTATGTACCTAGTGAAACTTAAGGTTTGGTAAATGCCCAGAGTTGAAGGGCACAACATAATATTTAATAAAGAATTAAGCAAAGTACATGAATAATACTTTAGCATTGCTTGATAATGATCAACAGGTTTCCAGGGGCCCCTTTCTTGATTGTTGTTGTGATGGAAAAGGTCAATGGACATAGAAACATATAAAGTGATGGCAGATAAGAGCCACATGGTCTATCTAGTCTGCCCAGTTGTTTATTTAAAACTATACTGACCCTAGACCCTATTTACCCTTAATTTAGTTTAAGGTTTAGTATATCCTTATATTTATCCCAAGCATGTTTAAACTATTCTACTGTTAACCTCAACCACCTCAGATGGGAGGCTGTTCCACTTATCTATCACCCTATCAGTGAAGTAATTTTTCCATACATTTCCTCTGAATCTACCACCCTCCAGTTTATATTCATGCCCTTGTGTTCTATTACACCTCTTCCCCTCAAAAAAATGCCACCCTTCTCTAGCCGATTACAACCCTTGATATATTTGAAAGCTGCTATCATATCCCCCCTCTCCCTTCTCTGCTCCAAGCTATACAAGTTTAGTTCCTCTAGCCTTTCTTGGTATGTTTTGTGACACAGGCCATGGACTATTTTAGTTGCTCTTCTTTTGCACAAATGTCTCAAAACGTATTCAAATGTCTCAAATGTATTTATATCTTTCTGGAGATATGGCCTCCAGAACTGGACACGTATTCTATGTGAGGTCGTACCAACGATCTATAAAGGGCCATCACTACTTCACTCATTCTGATACTAATTCCTCTCCCTATATAACCAAGCATCTGACTTGCCTTTATAATTGCTTTGTTACATTGCTTGGCTACCTTTAAGTCACATGAAGTAATGACTCCTAGATCCCTTTCCTCCTCAGTAGTTTCTAATGTAGTGCCATTAATGATATATTGAGCTTTTGGGTATTTGTGCCCCAAATGCATGATTTTGCACTTTTTGGCATTAAACTGCAGTTGCCACACTCTTGACCATTCCTCCAGTCTACCTAGATCATTCCTCCACATCATTCCATATTGTGTACCCCTCCTGGCATGTGTACCATGTTACATATCTTTGTGTCATCTGCAAAAAGGCATTTTTTTTCTTGATACCACAGACAATTCCTTTATACCCCGACAACAACAGAGCAGGAACTCCCTACCTTATTAGGTTATAATCATGAATGCCCTACCTTATTAGGTTATAATCATGTTTTAAGTGAGTTAATTGGTACTACTTATCTAATTCCTTTCTACATTCCACATAAGCGCAGTAAAAGCTAGCATTGCATAATGTTAGTGTTACATACCCTCTGCTCCCACCAAGCTACCTTTTTGCATCAAGAATTGAGAGCCCATTTATGGTTGAAAGGAATCTCTCAAAAGAGAGAGACACCATACATCATCAGGATGAATATAGAGATCTCAGACACCACAATAGCTTTGATTTATTGCAAGAATTAGATCAGGATTTTCCCCAGAGTCCGGACAGGACCAGGAGAAAATAGTATCTACTACATTCACTGCTAAAAAACAAAAGAAAAATAATAAAAAAAATAAAAAAAAGAGATATAGGAAAACCCTAAATTCAAAAAGAAGAGAATACAGAAATAAACTAAGGAAGAAATATAGATCACATAAAAAGCAAGAGAAAAGGAATATCACAAGAAATATCATTGACAATACTATAATATTTAACCTTAGTAACCATGTATTGTCTGATTCAGAGATAAGTGTTTTGAAAAAAGGACTGAAATTCGCACCTACAAATAGGGCGAATAATTTCAATACTTTTGTAGATCAACAGAAATTTGTACGCAAATTGACTTTAAAAAGATTTTTCGCCTTGGAAAAGGCATCCAAATTGCAACCTAAAACACATACACAGATAAGAAATACACCCCAATCTGAAAAAATTTATCCATTAAAAGCAAAATCAACCTTTTACCCAACACAAAGTAGAGGAAATTTCGTAGAAACTTTTAATAAGATGACCACTAATGAATTAAAGAGAAAATTAAAAAAGGACAGACGAAACACAAAATACAAAATGAATTTGACTAAAAAAGAAAAGGAGGCTAAGGAAACACTTACTAATAATGATACAATTATAATAAAATCAGCAGATAAAGGAGGGGGTTTGGTCATTCTTAATAAGGAAGATTATGAAAAAGAAGTCCTAAGACAATTGTCAGATAAAGATACTTACCAAACCTTAGGAACAAATCCCACTAATAACATTCTAAAAAAATATAATAATTTTATTTCCAAAAATTATAAAAAAGGTATCATTACAAAATCACAATTAGATTACCTTACTGTGACTGCCCCAGTCATACCAGTGTTATATATCCTACCCAAAATACATAAAAGTTTGGAAAATCATCCGGGTAGGCCTATTGTAGCAGGTATAGATTCAATCACGACAAAGTTATCAAAACTACAACCCTTAGTAGTAAAAACTGAATCCTATATTAAGGACACCACGGTGGTGATAAAAATTATTGAAGGACAGAGGTGGGATCAAAATTCTTATATAATCACAGCAGACGTAGCATCTCTCTACACCATCATTAAACACACCGATGGTGTAGAGAGCTTAAAATCCTTCATGCAGCACTTTAGGTCTGATTTTAGCAATTTCATTTTAAACAGTGTACAATTTATTTTAGAAAATAATTATTTCTTTTTTAAAGATAAATTTTATATTCAGAAGACCGCAACCGCAATGGGCGCGAAATTCGCGTCCAATTATGCGAATCTATTTTTAGCAGCCTGGGAAATAGGGACAGTTTTAATCGCTCATAAATGGAGGGTGTATCTTAAAACATGGATTCGGTATATTGACGATGTCCTGTTCATTTGCACAGGAACGTATGATTTGTTGCAAGAATTCTGTACATATCTCGACAATAATGACAAGAACATTCGATTGACATTTGATATCAGTCAATGTTCGGTCAATTTTTTTGACATTACAATCTTTGAAGACGATAATATTTTGAAAGTAAAAAATTTTATGAAGCCAACAGATAGCAACTCTTTTATTAAAACCACCAGTTGTCACCATTCCAACTGGATAAAAAACATCCCCAGAGGACAATTCCAGAGAATAAAAAGGAATTGCACCGATAATCAGGAATTCCAAAAACAAGCTCAGGTTTTTAAAGATAAATTTATAGAAAAAGGTTACTTATCTAACACTTTGGATAACATAATTTATGAAGTAGAGATTTTAGATAGACCATAATTATTGGAGACCAAACGAAAGGAAGTAAAGAATGACAATAATACAAAGAAATTTGAAATAGCTTTTATTACTCAATACAGCACCAATCATAGAGAAATAGAAAATATTTTTAAAAATAATTGGCATATACTATTAAACGACCCTATCCTTAGCGAAATAATACCCCCAGCCCCACATTTTATATATAAACGGGCTAGGAACTTAGGCACTATGGGTGAGTTTATTTCCTATCATGTTGCAAAGGAAACACAAAAAATCTTGACTAAGGGATTCCATAGGTGTGGCGTTTGCAAGACATGTAGACTCCACACCACACAAAAAAGTAAAATTATGGAATTCAAATCCAACCAGACTGGAAAAATCTTTTACATAGAACAGTTTGTAACATGCAATATGGAAAATGTAATCTATTTGATAGCATGCAACTGCGGTAAACAATATATCGGCAGAACTAGTCGCCCCCTTAAGGTCAGATGGGCGGAGCATCTTAATAATATCAAAAAAGGATTTTTGAACCATACAGTTTCATATCATTTTAAAGAAAATCACAACTGTTCCCCATCTGACATCAAAAGCATGATAGGCATAGGAAAAAAAATCAATAAGAATTGGCGACAGTATAACCTATCAGATTCCATAGCCAAAACAGAAATGCGATGGATCTATGAAATGGACACACTACAACCGAGGGGTTTAAACACAGACTTTGAAATTAAATGGTTTTTGTGAGTTGGATGCCAATATTTTAGTGGATATGACATCCATACCACATCCATACCTTCCATTTTTCAGATTTTATTAACTTTACCATCGTTCCACAAAATAGGCATAACATGTATATTCCCACACTCTTTAACTACACCCTAAACACAGTGATACACTTGGGCTAACATATAGGGATGCTGCTATTTATGGATGCATGTATATATCATTTTAAGGAGAACTTTTACCTATAGATCCACACTTTTTATAGACATGAAGAGTTTTAAATATATTTAATAATATACATCCGCATCTTTTAGAGTATATACATTGGTTTATATGTTTATCTATTATCATTATTTTATTATCTTTGTATTTTATCATCTTTGTATTTATATTACAATCAAATAGCAAAACTCGGTTTACATAATTATTTATTTATTTATCTTTGTCTTCATCCAATGTAACACTGCCTTTGCCCATTAATTGATACCAATTAACCCCTTAAGTGTAGCACCAATCACAAAAATGTACCTTCTTTGAGTGAAACTATATATGAATAGCAGAGTTCAGTACAAGTAGAACCTTGAAAAAGGCCATCTGTGGCCCAAACGCGTTGGTTTTACTCTGTTATTTGCAAGATTTGGCTTAAATCTGCTGTATCCTGCATGTATCCTGATTTGCTGCTGTTTTATCAGTGGTGTCCCGAGTGAGATGTGTGTACACTCATAAGCGATTGATGACATTATTATATGTCTTACTATCCTGTAAGTAGGATCTTTTATTGTGTTATTTCCACTTAATAAAGAATTACACTATTTGCACCATTCTGTTTCCCCTCTGTTTTCCTTCCACAATCGTGGAACGCATTGGGGACGGATCAGAGAGCAAGGCTTGGATGAAAACCGGCAAGTCACATGCTGCCAGGAGTTTTGGAGGCACGCTGAACGAAGCCGCGAGCACCAGCATACTGATCCACACGCTGTCAGGAGCCGCCTGTGCATGCTGATTAAAGACGCTAAGCACACAGCCAGACTGCCCCGGACCACAGCTCCACCAATGATTATACAGAAAACAACGGCTCTGGAAAGAACCTTGGACAGCAACCTGTATCCAGACCCACTTCAGAACCGTGAGCTATTTGACCCAATATTTTACTGAGACTTATAAAACTGCCTTACAGTGCCGTTATTTCTGCTACTGAGGTGAACATTTGGACCATATCCTTGTGGACAGCTATCTTAGGCTGCCCTTCCATCCATAATTGTGAATCAGGACCAATATGTCTACATGATATGCAAAGTGGTACTTGACCTGATTTCATAGTGGGTAACTGGTATTCTGCAAATAAAAGTTGAGATAGATAGATAGATAGATAGATAGATAGATAGATAGATAGATAGATAGATAGATAGATATAAATAGTGTTGTGTGAAAATACTCATAGGCAAAGAATATGGCAGAAACATACAGTAAAGAGAGGGAATGAGGGAGAGAGGGTGAGAGAGGGAGAGGGAGAGAGAGAGAGAGAGAGAGAGAGAGAGAGAGAGAGAGAGTGAGTGAGTGTTCATTTTACCACACATTTATAATACTTTTATGTTTGGTCTCCTGGACAATGGACAAAGGAATTTCAAAAGTATTCCATTATTTAGTCAAGTGAAAAAATGCATTCACTAAAGCAGATTCTGCTATTGTTGTATAAATGAGCATACATAAATAGCAACAATAAAACTATTTCAATTTAGGGGGAACAAATAGTCCCCATTTGCAGATAATGTGTAACGTTTCCATTGTAATTAGAGGAAATGTGCAGACTCAATTTGTTAGACAAGTTTTTATATAAATGATCCATGTTGTAAGGAAATAAAATAATTACAATGCCAAAAATAACTTTCCGGAAAAACAAAAGAAGAGGAAATTTACATAAAATGTTCTCTTTATTGGTATTTTCTTTGTCATATGCTAATTAAAAGTTTCAGAGAGAACATGGAGGCATTGTGTTGAAAGTTTTTACGAATGAGGCATGCGAGAATTTAATGTCTTAAAATGTAATATGCAAGTCCATGAAGATAGAGATGTAATTACTGGACAGTTTAATGAGATTTCCTGTTTGTAAGCCCCTTAAGTAGGGCACACAATACACAATAATTGTACAGTTTCTATGTTGAAACAATTTGTCAGAAGGCAGAAATAGTTGTCCAGAGACGTTTAGACTGCCACTTTGCTGATCCTGTATGAGTTTCGTGGCTTTGAGACTGTTTTGTCAGGACACTGGGAAATCATATAAGTGTGTACCCATTAGAGAACAATGTGTAGAGCAGTGGTTCCCAAACTGTGTGCCGTGGCTCCCTGGGGTGCCACGACGAACTGAGAAAGTTTGGGAACCACTGGTGTAGAGTCTTCCAGAGCATTAAAAAAGCTTACAAAAAAAATGGGCATTCCTAATGTGTACAATAAGGTTAAATAAGTAGTTTGGACCAGATCAAGGCTATTAAGAGAAGGGGCTAGGACTGCTCGGATGAAATAATGCCCACTATCTGCAGCTGCACATCCAGATACAGACATTCATACAGTTTTGTATTCTGACACATGTCTGATGGTGGGGCAGGTGCAATTAGAAGTGGGAGGTATACCCTACGTACCACCCTATTCGGTCTTCTGATTTTAAATGAGAACAGACTAGAAATGTTACGGTTCAGGTCAAGCCTCAGAAGGCCTCTCCCCATTTGCATAGTCTGGATCCAGCAAGGATCCCTTATCTGATCATAGTGGCGCTGTGTTTGAGATATGAAGAAAGTGTCAACGGGCTGGATCCAGACTTAAGTAAGTGCTTGGAATTAGTTACTCCTGGGCTAAACCATGTTGATTGCAGGGGGAGTCAAGTTAATTGTATTCTTTGCTTGCAGGGATATATCTTTGAATTGCTTACTGCACACAGATACTGACCAGTTTTACTATCACACTGATTGTATCTGATTCTTTAATATTACATTTTAGTTCTTAAACATGGGAATTTAATGTATAGCACCAGATCCACAACTAATAACGATAGTAGACTTGCATATGCTATGCACGTAAGTCTTCTATTAGTTTCTATAGCACATGCACAGTACAAAGGAACTCTGCATGGGATGGTATCCATCCAATGCAAAATGCCATGTGAAATTCCACTCACCAGGTTTATGAGATATGCCCGGTGAGTCTATTGGATGTCAGTTAGTGTGAAGTAAGTCTTTAGCAGGGCAATCACATAGACATATGGATATGGTAACCAACTTTCCAATAGGCCCACCCGGGACGGGAAATTTTTTGGTAAAGTCCTTTTTGGTGCATTTTTCGTACATAAAACTGTAGCTAACGCGTAAGATGCGTAGCCTAATTTATTTGGAAAGGCCCCACTCTCAAAATAACTGACAACCACAGACTTTACAGGCCCTTAACTTCATTAAATGTATTGAATGACATATAGACCTAAGGGTCACAAGTACATGGCTTTACACATAAGCTACAATAGTGTAGTTTCCTTTAGATTCTGAGGTTACTTATCCGGCTGGTGTGTACAGGAAAGTCCATGTTGCTCCGACGGTAAAAGACAGAGGAGGTAACGTCCTACGCTAGTCTGGAAAAGTAACACTGTGTTATATATGTGTCGAATGCCCAGTATCACTTGCTTACTATTTGTGGTCTACTGTACATGGTAATGGAATCATAGAACTGTCCTATTGTAGCATCTATTGATTAATTTGCACTGCAATCGTTTGAGCACTTGACTTTATTAAGGTTGCAATTTATGGTTACAGAGACTCAGGTGCATTCATTATACCTTGTACATTAATTTTTTGTTACTTGCATTATAGGAATTAGTGCTGATAGCTATTCTCTTTCTCCCCTTGATTCTATGATGGCCCATTTTGCTGCTGTAATTTGAATAGACATAGGGTGCTATTTGGATGACATAATATTTTCACTCTTAAAGGGATATTACCCAATTTTAATAATTTCAATAAAAGTCTAATTTTTAATAGTTTTCCTGACTTATCTCTGATTTCTTTTCATATGTAACCATGCTGGGATATTTTATTTCATATATGTAGGTTTTGTGCGCCGATAATAGCGGTTCTAGGAGTCAATCCTTTTTGACGCCACTTCCCCTTTAAAGCTGTGTATGTTCTAAACCGTACAGCAGCACCTCCAATTATTGGGGTTTTCCACATGTAGTGGTTAGTGGTGCGATTATTTAACTCTTTTTTCTGTAACCCTAATAGTACCCTGCTAAACTACATCCCCTCCTCTGCACTAACCTGGATGGTCTTCAGGGTGTTGGAACCCATCTAGTCCTACGGCGGGTCTGCGGTGTGAATTTCTGAATGGGGACATTGGCCCTGATCCTGAGCTACGGCCGCCGTCGCTAGTACGGCGGCCGTAGCGCTAATGCGCATGCGCCGGGCAGATGTTGGGCGGCGCTACTGGTCAAACCACTGATGGCGCAGCTGTGCATACAAGTTTAAACCATTATATCTATACATACACACACAAGGGGCCTGATCCTGAGCTACGACCGCCGTCGCTAGTACGGCGGCCGTAGCTCTAATGCGCATGCGCCGGGCAGATGTTGCCCGGCGTTACTATGGAAACGATCGTGCGTCCATAGTAGCGGCGTTGGGACGCTGGAGGGGACGTCCTCCAGCGTCCCAACGCTCACGTTACTCCTGGAGGGCTGGGGGAGGTAAGTAAATCAGGCTAGGGGGGCGGGCTAGGCGGCCATACGCTCCTGTGTGAGCGTATGGCCCCTTCCTTACGCCGGGCGAAGCTAGGGTAGCCTTCACCCGGCGTAAGGAAGGGGCCATACGCCCGCACAGGGGGAGTGCCAGGGGGCAGTCAGCGATGTAACGCTGAGCGTTAGCACGCTCAGCGCTACATCGTTGTTCAGGATCAGGCCCATTTTCACAATAGACACAGCCGACAATTAGTTGTCAGCTGTGTGTACTGCGAAAATGCAATTTTTATATCGGCACATGGAACCCCACCTATACAGTATCATTTCCATTCCTCCCTCATCACTCTAGTGCTCCCAAATGGCCCACCATTGAAATGCATCAGAACAACAAAGTGTACAAAAGACAACATTTCGAGGATCCAGGGGGTAAATCCAGACCTATGGGCTTTACTTTCAAACAGGTAGCGTATTTAACGTAACAAGCCCCCTAGTTACTCCCCTCAGTCATACGTACGTTGACCGTTTTACACTTCTCAAACCCTACCTTAACTTTTCCTAGCTTAAGTACCATTGTACGTATAGGATTTATGTATGTGACGGCCAAACCCAGCCCATACTGTCCAATTGAAATGCCTCCTTCCACCTCCAAACCGTCATTATGTGTGTCGTATTAATGCCCCGCCCCTTCATTTGTATATACACTGATGGTACGTGTGTTTGGAATTACTTGCCGTAGCATCTGTCATAACCACCCTCATTTATTTTGATTTCGGATTTCTTTAAAAATGAGAAAAAATCTAAAAACTTTGTCATTTGTGCCCTGTAGTATTATCAACGTCAATAATATTTATCTGCAGTCCTTTTCAGTCAGTTTGGACCTCCTCACAGCTATCAATATTGTTTTCACCAATATTAATCAAAGCAAAATGACTGGTTAATACCTAGAAGCAAAGTCATTTGGAAGATTTTTTTTTTTTTAAATAGTAGTTTCCATATTTCAGATTCACTTTTGCTTAATAGCTGCTTTACCTTGCTTCCGCTAAATATGCCACCTCCAATCCAAAACAGTTACTTGCAGAACTGCTGACACCCCCAAAGCCTAATTAGCATACTAGTATGCGGAAGACAAGTGTCAGTCTCCCCTTTGGATGTCCTACATATAAAATTGAGTTCCATTGGACCGTCTTCAGAGATCCGCTTCCACGTGTAGTTGCGTGCGTATTTTTAGGTACGTTTTAACTGCACGTGCGTAGTTACTTTTTTACGGAAATTACGTAGAATATACGCACGTATGTGCTTTAGGCACGGACATGTGAATCACACTTGGGGACATACGTGCGGATGGGCGGGATTGAAATACATACTTGAAAATTTCCATAAAAGAGGGTGGAGGGAGGCATTTATATGAACGCTTCAGGGCGCGGTTATAAAGAATCGCACGCAAGGAAGACATAAAAACACGCACATGGTAAATACGGATCTCTGAAGCTGGTCCCATGTGTTAAGAGATCCATAGTGTAAAATCTGGCGCGGGCATATGATGATCTTGAGTGTCAGGCCCGATACAATTAAGAAATGTCTATAACCAACACAGATGAGATTGTTGTAAGTTCAAACACATAACCAACGTTTAAGGTGAGAATGTTTAAGAACATAGGTACATTTTTAGATTTTTGGTCCTAATAAACAGTGAAATTTAACCTGTAAAATGATCAGTTCATAAAAAAATGTTGCCATTTATTTTTATGATATGCAGAATTATGTTCATGTTGAGTCTTGATACTGTATGTTTATTCTGCTTTTTATTATTGAATGCAATTATACATTAGAACATCCCAGAAGAAGCCATAGCTGTTACATTATGTGTGTTAACAAGTGTTATCCTTAGATTTCTGCTCTGGTTGACGTAGAAAGTCCCTCATGATCTCCACTTGTTCACTGACCTCTATTTGTCTGCTGTACTGAGCAGTTAAAGATCAGTTTCACTGTGAACAGGAACCATCCATCTCTCGGTTTTCCCTCAAGTGCACATTGACAATTCCTCTTTGATTTAGTTGGCTCGAACAAGCCTTTAAATGATATTTACCTTGACGCCTACCTGATGTTAATTAAAGATTTGCATATTAGCAATCTCTTTGCTGTCCACTGCTATATAATTAACACGAGCAGCAAACTTTCCCAAATCCAATTTAAATGCTTATTACAGACACCTAATATTGAGTATTGCAAATTAATCAAACAGAGGCAGACAATCCATTGCATTTTATCAACATCTTTTGGCTGTTTAATTAACTGGTAATTGCTAATTTGTTAAAAGAAACATGGGGTGTAAGCCACAATTTTCTGTTCAGCTCTATGACATTTTGGTCATTTCGGACTTCTAGTTGTGTGCACCTTTAGCCAATATCTTCCGACATTTTAATGAAACAAATATTGCCTTCTCCATGCTGCTATTTATAAAACTGTACTGTGAACTTTAAATCCTCTTGCTGCACTGCACAAAAATATGGTTATGTGCCAATTTTAATGTACCAGTTTTAAAGATATGTTATTTCCCATGGTATCTGGCTTATTAGGGTATCTGCATTACAATTTTCCAACTGAACTACTGGTACACAAGCACTACATAACTACTGAGCTGTTACTGAACTGTTGATGAAATGTTATTGCTTTGTGATGTTTGCCAGACTGAGGCTCTGAATATAATCTTAATTTATTTCCTGGAATGGATATATGCAGTCAAAAACTTTCCCAGCTGACTATGTAAACTGAGATTGTAAAATAGAGGTAGTTATATTGGGGTAATAAGGCATCAAGATTTCTGGGAGTAACCGTACTGACCAACTGTTTATTAATAAAATGACCTTGGATGACCTATCATATCAGCAATGGGTTCCTCAATCCCTTCAAGATAATGGGCCAGATCCAGAGCTACGTCCGCTAGCCGGAGACGTAATAAACTGTTTTGTATGTACTGCGTATGTGCGCAGCAGATGTTACGACCCGTTACTCTGAACATATGTACCTGCCTAGTATCAACAGCGTAACTATGGCTGAAGGGGTGTGCCAGCCATACGACACCTGTAATTATGCTTTAGAGGCGGGGGGAGCTATTTAAATCGTACAGTGTGGGCATGCTTAGACGCGTAAGTACGTGCAGCCATTACGGCCGACAGTAGTTACGCTTTGAAAAGTTAAGGTAGGGTTTGGAAAACATAAAAAAAATGACCAAAGTACGTACGAGCGAGGTGAGTGCCTAGGAAAGTGCATAGTAATTACGCTAGCGCAAATACACTACACGATAAAACGTAAGAGGAATGTAGGTCTGGATCTGGCCCAATGTCACCATCAATTATATTCAGTACATACATCATACTCATTTCAAAGGATATCCTTTTTCCAGACATACCAATTTGCTTATCGAGCTCAAGCTGTACTGTAATTATATGTGCTGAAATGTATTCTATTAGTGTGGCTACCCAAATGTATGTATGTAAGTAAGTATGTATGTATGTATGTAAGTATGTATGTATGTATGTATGTATGTATATATGTATGTATTTATGTATGTATGATTGCTGCCGGTGCCCTATGGAAAGTGTATTGCTCCAAGCCTGAATGCCTTAAATAATGTACCAAGTCAAAGCTAATTGATACCTAAATTAAAGACAGATGGGTAGGATTCCTAAATCGCAAAGCAGAAGTTTCTAAAATATTCAGTCTCTGTTAATAATCCCAAATGGTTTTGCCTTCTCTTTCCTCCCCTACATCCCCAAATTTTTCCAGTTTAATCCACACTCCAAGCTGCCAGAGATTCCCTTGCCCCACTCTTATAATACTACTTTTCAGGCTTAAGCTGGGCACACACTGGAGATTTTTCTGTCAAATTTTGTGCAGATCACATTTCACCATTCAAGCGGATTTTCTTTCTGATCCTATAAATAAATATGAAATTAAAACTACATAGCTGCCAAAAACTGAAGAGGAAGCCATTAAAAAAACTAAAATTCCTATGAAGGTACAATCTCGATATCTCTAATAAAACCCAAAGCTTATAGATATGTTTTATAAATATATGACATTTAGTTACAAAGATTGCTTTGACTTTTTATTATACGAAAGAGAACTGAAAATGTTGTATCTGTTTGTTGGTTTAATAGTGCAAAATATCTTCTGTTTTTGACTATTATCCATTACTGTATTGCATAAATGATTCATTGTTCACTGAAATGCAATGTTGAGATGATAGAAGCAAAAGTTTGCATAGTTGCTTGCGTATGTTTGCATAAAAATGCAAACATACGCAATAGCAGACAATAACAGGGTACAGTTCATTTTTATATTTATTTATTTTTTACAATTTTATGTCTGTTTCTGTAAACCTTACAATAATGTCATTATATAAAAGAGAATATATGGTGAGGTTGAACATATTATTATTATTACTGTCATCGTTTATTCATAAGGTGCCACATGGGGTCCACAGCACCATTCAAAATACAACAACAAAATACAGTACAATATAAATATAAAAATATCCCAAAAATACAATTTAGTGTAACAAGCATAGACTGCAAGGCAAAATGCAAGATGTCAAGCTTGGCAGATATGGGAGGAGGGGATAGAGCGGTGTGAGAGGTTGAGAGGGAGCCACCAGGTGGGAATGGGGTAAAAGTGTAGTAGAGGTGGGAAAGAGGGTACCAAGTGAAAGAGAAGTGGTGGAGGAGCCCTACTCATGTGAGCTAACACACTAAGTGGGAGGGATAAACTTACAGAAGACATAAGAAGGGGGAAGGAAGTGGACTGCTGCGGTCTGCGAAGGAGAGGGCGAAGGAAGGAGAAGAAGGGATAGATGTAGGATGCAGTGAGGATGTTAGGTGGAGGAGGGGTAGGCTAGCCTGAACAGGTGTGCTTTGAGAGTGCAGGGGTGCAGCATGGACATGGGCGTGAGATGTGTTAATTAGACGAATTGAATCAACCAATTAGATTTAAGTCTCAAGATTCCAGAATTAAGAAGATAAATATTTTCTAAAACCTTATTCTGTAGGTAGGGATACTTATCTTCTTATATAGGTACATACAGCTATATTGGCACTTAGGTATTCTGTGCAGGCTGTCATGTCTCCTTTTTGATTTATGGTCATGTTAGAGAGGTGCTGAAGGTAGTACATCCAGTAGATATGGTCTAGAAGCCTTTCTCCTAGCATTGTCCATAAGCAAGGGAGAGTCGATAAAATGAGAGTTTATGATGCAACTCTGCCTTGAACCAATGGACTTTCTTTTCGCAACTAGTGCCCACACCTGCACTAAAGCATATGATGACATGAATAAAGTCAGCATGTTTTGTTTTATAAGAACAAAGAACATGTACTAACCGTGCTCCACAACAAGCAAAAATACGTTATATGATGATAAAGAAAATGTATATTTTTATTTCATGGTGAACAAACAAAAAAAAATATTAGTAAAAAATATATATTTCTTAGAAATAATTAAAATAGAAAGAATTAGTCTTATGCCAAAGTTCAAAAGTGGAAAAACATAGTTCAATTGCATCTAATTAAAGCATGAATATACAAACACAGTCTTTGATGGTAAGTCTTCTGTTGGAATGTGAACTGTGTGTTACTGGCAGCGCTAATAATGTCCAAGATTTAAAAGATGCTATGTCCTTAATGCAGCTGCAGCATGAGCGCTGTTGAGCTAAAGTGAATGTTCAGGTAAAACACTTGTTGTATGGGAGCAATATGTGAAGGTACCTTGACGGTCTTTCCTAATGTAAAGGTGATATTTGTCCAGCCTTTGGGAATGTACAGTTAAGAAGGGGGAGTTGGAGCGCCAGCAGTGTGCACTCTGCAGCGATCGTATTCCGTTTCCCGTCCTGTATTTTACTTGAAAAAACTGTTAAACAGCTGTTAGCTTTGTGCCTCCTGCAAGCCTCTGGTATGAGTGGTGATCTCCAGCACCAAACCTACGCGTTTCACTCGTCTAAATGCAAGCTTCATCAGGGATAGGCAATACAAGAATGAGAATTGTCTTAGATCAAAGCTATTTAAAGGATGAGCTTCCATTTTCAATTAGTGGTGAATTCACAGTTGATTGATGGTTTCCTCCGTGTTAGCAGGTTTGCCAACTTACACAACTGTTGGATGGATGCGAATCTGCCCTGCGGCTGGCGGTTGCCAGTGAAAACCAGTCGACATCCGTGATGTAAATAAGAGATCTGAATGGCATGTCGGGATGAAGGAGGAAAAAGAGAGGAAGAGGAAGAATAGAGAGAAGAGGGAAAGGGGGGTGCAATAAAAATTAATGAAGGGAAGAAGTGTCGGAGGAGATGATGAAAAGAAGGGAAAGGCAGGGATGAAGATTAGAATAGAAAAAAAGTGTGAAATATTCATAGGTGCAAATGAACCATGAATGCATATGGAAAAATGAAGAATGATATAGATAGAAGGAATAAAATGAGTGTGATATGAAAGATAATGAAATTAAATAAAGTAATAAAAACGGGAAAGGGTTTTATTTAACGAAATTTGGGGTTATGGAATGAAAAAAAAAACAAAAAAGAAAGAAAAAAAACAAAAAAGAAAAACTAGAGAAAATAAATAAAAATGAGATATGAAAGAATGAAAAAGAAGAAATAAAAAGAAAAAGAAGAAATAAAAAGAAAAAGAAAAAGAAATAAAAATAATATAAAAAATAAATAAATAAAATATAAATAATGGAGAAAGATAAAAAACAAAAATGTGAGAAAAAATTAAAAAAGGATGTGAAAAGCTGGAATAATTGGAAAAGACAATGTAGAAGATATGAGAAAAGTAGATAAGTGGGTTAGATCATCAGAAGAATAAAACATGTATAGGTGGAGAACGAGAAGAAGAGAAGATCTCGTGAAACAACAGTAAGAATGGATGGCATTGATACAAACTGAGAAGGATGTGGAAAGGTAGAAAATAAAGGGAAAGTTGTAGGGTTGAAGCAAGAAAGTGAATTATGGGAAATGGGGTGTATGACGGAATGATGTACACAGGATGAGAGGAGAAAGATAGCAGAGTATGGGTGTGTAGGAAAGAGGTAGACACTAAGTACCTGAGGAAAAGTGGAAAAAGGCTGAGGAGAGAACGAAAAAGGGGGGAGCAAAGACGTCTACTCAAATAAGAAAGATCCAAGGTCAAGGTCTATGTTGAGACCTTTAGTAGCCAATGTCTGTAGATTGTGGATCCATTTGGTCTCTTCCTTGGCAATCTTTGCCAGATAGTTTCCTCCTCGCCAGTCCTTATCCACTTTGTGAATACCTATGAATGAGAGGTGGGATGGATCTTGATGATGTTTTTACAGAAAGTGAAGGGGGACACTATAGGTCATGACTCCTTTCTTGATGTTCCTCAAATGTTCAGCGATTCTTTCTTTAAGGCATCTAATCATTCGGCCTACATACTGGAGGCCACATGGGCACTCCATCAAGTAGATAACACCTCTTGTGTCACAGGTAATCTTATTTTTTATTTTATAAATGTTGTTGGTAACGTTGGATTTGTATTCAATTGTGGGTTTTGTGCTCTTTTTGATGGTATTCTTGCAGGCTACACACCTGGTGCAATGATAGAAAGCCGCCTTGCTCTCCCCCAACCAGAACAATGAACCAGGTGAGCTTGGCCGCATCGCACTTGGAGCCACAATACTTTTCAAATTCCCTGCCCTTCTGTAGATGATTTTTGGTTTGGGAGGGAGAAGGGCATAAAGCAGAGGATCTTTCAGGAGGATGTGCCAGTGGTGCTTGAGGATGGTTTCCAAGGATCTATGGTTGCTACTGAAGTTGGTGATAAACAGTGGTTGTTGACCAATTGTGGAGTTGCTGGTTTCATCCTTCTCCTTATTTACAAGGAGAGTCTTTCTGTTGATTTCTCTATTTTGAGAGCGTGCTTTCTCCACTAAGCTGGTGTTATAGTCCTTTTCCACAAAGCAGTTCTTTAGATCACAAGCCTGCCTCTCATAATCCTCAAGCTTGGCACAATTCCTTCTAATTCTTCTGAACTAGACTCCCGGGATACCCTTTAGCCAGTTCTTATGGTGGTTGCTGGATGCTGGTATGAACGTATTGACGTCCACTTTTTTTATGTGTGTCCTTGTGGTTAGGTGGGACTTGTTCACTACTATTTCTAGATCTAAAAATACCACTTTTTCTGTACTGAACTCCGCTGTGAAGATCAGGTTGAGGGCATTCCCATTGATGTAGTCAATAAAGTCCTTGAGGAGTGATTCCCCTCCTGCCCACACACATAGGACGCCATCGATATATCTTCGCCACAGTACAAGATGTTTCCTGTAGGCGTTTAGTTCAGACCAGATTAACTTATTTTCCCATAGTGCCATAAACAGTCCCGCGAACCTGTCTGTAGCACTTGCCTCCAAAGGCAAAGTAGTTGTGGTTCAAGACAATTTTTATGCAGTCAATCAGGAATTCCTGTTGTTCTGTAGAGAGGGAGGATTTGCTTAGCAGTTCAGTGTGGATGTGATCGCATCCTGCCGAGTGATCAGTAACTGTGTAAAAGGACGTAATGTCACTTGTCACCAGTATATAATGTTCCATCCATTCAAGATTTTCAATTGCCTTTATGGCAGCCATGATATCCCTAAGGTAGATACGTAGTTGCGCTACCAGTGGTTGCAAATATCCATCTATGTACTCTGATTGGTGGACAGACTTCCGATGCCCAAATCTATGGGGTGACCCGGGGGGTTGGTTAAGGTCCTTGTGGACCTTGGGTAGGTGATAAAAGATGGGAATTCTTGTGTTTGGATTGAACAGGTATTCATTCTCCGTTTGTGTGAGGATACCTTTGTTCTTTGCCTCCATGAGGAGCCTTTTTAGATCCGTATTGTAAATGGTGGTGGGGTCTTCTTTTAGTGTTTCATACGTTGAAGTGTCCCCCAGTTGGCGTTCAGTTTCTTTAATATCATTTTCGGTGTCCATAAGGACTGTTCCCCCACCTTTATCAGCTTCTTTTATTGTGAGGTTTTTGTCCTGGGCCAAAAACCTCATGGCTTCCCTTCCCTTTTTGGTGAGATTGGGATTCTTGATTTTAGTTTCCATTTCAAAAAGGTCATCCTCTACAGCTCTTTGGAAGGTCTCTAGAAAGGCACCTTTTTTGTTGCGTGGATAGAATTTTGATTTTCTTTTTAATTTGGAGTGTACAAATTCCGGCCCTTGTGTTATCTGGTCTTGGATGTTCTCCTGGGTCTCATACTTCTGCTTGTGATTTTTTAAGAAAAACTTTTTTAAGGTCAGGTTTCTGATGAACCTTTGCAAATCGAGAAAAGTCTCAAATCTGTTCAGTGTATTACTCGGAGCAAATTTTAAACCTTTCTTGAGGACATTCAATTGGTTTTTGTTAAGGAACGCTAGAACTCAGATTGAAGATGCCACTTGTGCTTTCTCCTTCTATATTTGTTGTTCGCGTCTTGCCTTCGCGTTTCTTCTTTCCCTGTCCTTGTTTACCCCCTCCTTTGAATTTGCAAACTTCCTTTTTTGCCTGGCCCCTGCTGGTTATATCTCTTCTGACCATGGGACGTCCTCCGCCGTGTTTTGGCTCGAGTGCCCGTCTGGTGATTAATTGTGCCTCTTGGTGATTTCTAAAAAAATACTCAAGACATTGTTTCGGATCTTGCTCTTGTTCAAAGCTGTAGTTGAAGTTGGAGACTCCCTGTGGATGTTCATTACGTGACCTGTCCTGAGATAGACATTGAAGTAATATTGATTTGGTAAGTGTACTTCTCCTTTGTGCCTCCTCTACTCCCTTCTGACAGCTTTGTAAAGCTAAGTCGGTTAGGCTTGTGGTTAAAACTTCTTTGCCATTTTGTATTGTGTGAGCCAACTGTGGGTCTTTATGGAGGGCAGTCTTATCCATACTGGATGGTCTATCCTTCCCTCTTTCTTGGTTACTCTGTTTCCCATTGGAGTTGTTCTGTTATTTCCCTTGATTAGTGTTTAGCTCCTTATTCTTCCTCCTATTCTCAGGGTCAGGAAGTGAGCTAGTTTGGTTGGTTTGAAATGGTCTGCTGTCTTTCTTGTTATTTAAATTGTTCTTAGGTCCAAGTTTTTGTCCTTTCGTGGGACTTTTCCTCACTGGGGTTAATATCACCTTAGTTTTCTGATGACAATCAGTTCTCTTATTCTGCTCCCATCTTAACGGTTTAGGTCGCTGCGATGGTTGAGGGATTCTTCCTTCTTTCAGTTAGATCTCTCCTCCATTTCTGGTGTTTAGTCTCCATGATGTCCTCTTCCAGTTTTCTGAGGTTATTTTGTACTATCCCATCCAGGGTGATAAAGTCTGGTAGATATTTCATATCCTCGAACAAGGACTCTAATTGGATGATGTCCTTTTCAGCTCTGTTAAGCATAGCCTCCCTTTCTTTGATGATTAAATTGATGAGGGAGAAAGAGCATGTATTCAATATCCTGTTCCATTCCCCCATAAAGTTAGGACTAGAAAGTATGAAGGAAGGTTTCTTGTTCAGTCGAAGACCTTTTCCGCTGTGATTAGTTTCTCATATTGTTTAAATTGTGTACAAAAACTATTCTCATTTATTCATTTGTTTGAAATGGTGTCACCTCTTGTAAACAGTTCCTCAAATTTGTTCCTCTTCTCCTGTGTACTTGGTCTCATTTTCTCAATTGAGTTTCAGGTTTTTGTGGGCTCAAAGATTTAGTGGGAGATTCTATTAATTTCTCCTACAGATCCAATTGGTTATATGACTGCTGCCAAGTGGGCTATTGGCAATTATTGGTAATGCGGTACGTGGAATGGTTGCTCACTGACGCTGCCGGTGGTGATTGTGTGCTTGTAAACAGTGGTGCTGCTAGGGTGCTGTTGTCAGTAAACCCTTGGGGTTAGCTAATTAGAGGCTGCCTCCAATAGAAACCTCTTAGGTGATCACTCGGCAGGATGCGACCATATCCGCACTGAACTGCTGAGCAATTCCTCCCTCTCTACAGAACAACAGGAATTCCAGATTAACTGCATAAGATTTGTCTTAAACCACAACTACTTTACCTTTGGAGGCAAGTGCTACAGACAGGTTCGCGGGACTGCAAAATTTGCGCCCAGTTACGCAAACCTGTTTGTAGCACAATGGAAAAACAAGTTCGTCTGGTCTGATCTAAACGCCTACAGGGAACATCTCGTACTGTGGCGAAGATATATCGATGACGTCCTATGTGTGTGGGCAGGAGGGGAATCACTAATCAAGGACTTTATTGACTACATCAGTGGGAATGCCCTCAACCTGATCTTCACAGCGGAGTTCAGTACAGAAAAAGTGGTATTTTTAGATCTAGAAATAGTAGTGGATAAGCCCACCTAACCACAAGGACACACATAAAAAAGTGGACGTCAATACGTTCATACCAGCATCCAGCAACCACCATAGGAACTGGCTGAAGGGTATCCCGGAAGGCCAGTTCAGAAGAATTAGAAGGCATTGTGCCAAGCTTGAGGATTATGAGAGGCTTGTGATCTGAAGAATCGCTTTGTGGAAAAGGACTATAACACCAGCTTAGTGGAGAAAGCACTCTCTCAAAATAGAGAAATCAACAGAGAGACTCTCCTTGTAAATAAGGAGAAGAAAGAAACCAGCAACTCCACAATTAGTCAACAACCACTGTTTATCACCAACTTCAGCAGCAACCATAGATCCTTGAAAACCACCTTCAAGTGCCACTGGCACATCCTCCTGAAAGATCCTCTGCTTCATGCCCTTCTCCCTCCCAAACCAAAAATCATCTACAGAAGGGAAGGGAATTTGAAAAGTATTGTGGCTCCAAGTGTGATGCAGCCAAACTCACCTGGTTCATCATCCTGGTTGGGGGAGAGCAAGGCGGGTTTTATATCATTGCACCAGGTGTGTAGCCTGCAAGACTACCGTCAAAAAGAGCAGAAAACCCACCATTGAATACAAATCCAACGTTACCAACAACATTTATAAGATCAATAATAAGATTACCTGTGACACAAGAGGTGTTATCTACTTGATGGAGTGCCCATGTGGCCGGACGATTAGATGCCTTAAAAAATCGCTGAACATGTGAGGAACATCAAGAAAGGAGTCATGACCCATAATGTCCCCCTTCACTTTCTGTAAAAACATCATCAAGATCCATCCCACCTTTCATTCATAGGTATTCACAACGTGGATAAGGACTGGCGAGGAGGAAACAATCTGGCAAATATTGCCAAGGAAGAGACCAAATGGATCCACAATCTACAGACATCAGCTCCCAAAGGTCTCAACATAGACTTTGACCTTGTGAGGTGCTACCCACTGAGCCACCATGCTGCCCCATAACAATGAGTTAAATATCACATATTAAATCTTTCTAATGAATCAGGATAATCCATTATGATTGGGATAATATTAATGCAGTCCTAACTGTGAATTCCTAAGATTACTTATTGAAAGGCACTGTCTACCTGTTCTTACTTTTTTAAATCAACATTTTAATTAATAATAGTGCATTTTTAATGGATAGAGATAATGGGCCTGATCCAGAACTACGCTTCCCCGCGATTTTACGTGTGTCGGAGACGTAAATTCGCAGATTTGAACGCACTGCGCATGCGCACCATAGAAAATACGCACATTCATGTAGCGTAATTTTGAACGTATGGGATGCACGTAA
>WWET01003311.1:0-11301 GCA_011038615.1 Limnodynastes dumerilii | reverse complement strand
GAACGTATGGGTGATTCACGTATGTCTCACGTAAATACTTACGTGTGGGCGTGCCAAATTTACTCCAATCCAAAATACGTCTGCAATACGTGAAGGAGGCGGGGGGTGGTATTTAAAGTGTACAGTATGGGCGTGCTAAGCTGCGTACGTTCACGTAGTCTATATGTCCGTTAGCGGACGTACGCTGTTACGTCTGAAAAAGTTAAGGTAGGGTTTGGGCAGCGTATCTTGACCAAATACGTCCGTGCAAGGGGTGTGCCGAGGGGAGTGTAACGAATTTACGCACACGAAAATACGCTCCGCGAATAAACGTACGGCACACGTAGTTCTGGATCTACCCCAATGTTATTATTTATTTATTTATTTGCTATTTTATTAACAAGATTCTTTTTGCTGCTTTAATGGTCTTGTCTTTTCCATTAGGTAAAAAGAGAGTTTAAACAGATTTAAAATAATTCCTTCAAAATATATGTAAAACCTATTGGTGATATAAAATTTTTAATACCCTTAACTCTTTAGGGTGAGCATTGCTTTATAGATAGCTGAATATAATTGATTTGGATAACATCCTCCAAACTCAGTAGAAACCTCCATGTAACGTTGTGGACACATTTCTACGTCTTGGAGACCGGAGGAAAATCTCTCTCAGTACACGCTTAATTTCACTTTTTGTTTTCCTATATTTCAAGTGGCAAAACATGGTGCAGTAAATAATGTAAACAATTACTTGAAAACAGAGGTCCTGTAAGCAAAAATATAAGCAATAATTATAAGAAGTCCACTGTATTAAGAATATGGGCCTGTATTCAGAGTACCTGACGTATAACATATATGTCCGGTGTTTAGTGATTTTTACTACTGTGCATGCGTAGTAATTTTTTAACGTAATCTACGCATCATTTTTCTTACGTAGATTGTAGACATTGCAATATGAACAAGTTAACAAATGTATTAAAATACAATTAAAACCATATCTGTCACTTACTGCAAGTTGAAGAACGTCCATTAATACCAACCGGTTCTTTCATGATTACGGTCATTCTTATGTCCAATTTTCCTTGTAAATGTGAGGACTATTGGATTTTCCAGTTGAAAAGCTTAATGCCATTCAACAATACAATTGAAATGAATAATGTCTATTGAGGAGATAAAAGGATGTACAATATCTCTATGCTCCCTGGAAATTTATTTTACACTTAGTTCTAAGTATTGATTTATCTTGAGGTGTGTAGTATATAATGTGTTAAATGAGATGTGAACTTTGTCCCACAGTCCCTGCTTTAACATTAATGATATTTTAATACCAAAAGTTTTTATTACAATCAAAATATACCTACGTATTCTTGCATTATTGTATTTTATTTTTACTCTGGTCAATTGTCATGGGATTCTATACAAGGGATAGCTCTTCTGCCACACAGCGCTGACGTCTTGAGTTGATTCATGGACAAGGCCTAATCTGTGTGTAATTTTTATGTTCTTCCCATGTATGCATAGGTTTCCTTCAAGTACTCTGGTTTCCTCCTACACTCCAAAAAAACATGCTAGTTGGTTAAGTGGCTTCTAAATAAAATTAAGCCGTGTGTGTGTGTGTGTGTGTGTGTGTGTGTATGTGTGTATCTCTGTTAGGGAATTTAGAATATATGCACCAATGGGGCAGGGACTGATGTGATTAGATGCTTAAAACATTGTAAAGTACGACGTAATATGAAGGTGCTATATAAAAACCTGCTAATAAATAATAAATAAATACAATTTTAATAAACTATTTTAGGTTTCTTCCATATTGCTTCCATATATTTATTCATTCACTCAAATATATTGTGAGATAAGAATTGAATAAATATATATTTGATGGTATGTTGTTTTGATAAAATTTTATTTTTATATTATATCTATTTTTACTATGATATACCCTTATTTATTTAGGTTTTATAGACAGTGAAATATATTGTTTGTGCCTCTTAAAAAGACTTTCTGGGTTTAGTTATCATGTACATTTTTTTGGTCCTTTCAACCTTGTATGAAATACACGCTTTATATCATAATATCATTGCATCTCTGTATTAATATATGTGATTCTATAATTCATATGATGTTTAAATGATTTAATTATATTATCTTGACATTCAAACCACTACTTCTAATGTATGACTAAAAGGGTTACTCTATCTGTTAGTCAACCACTTTAGTAAGACCACAAGATGATTGGTATTTTTAAATATACAAAATATCCTGAATGAAAAAAGCATGTTCCCTTCCCTCTAATACTATGTTCACACTGCCGCCCCTGCAATATCCTGGGATTTTCGACCCAGGTTATTGCCAGGGCACACATCAGCCCAGCTTCTCAGACCCCGTTCACACTGCTGCTTAGACACGGGAAATTCCCGGGTCAGGCCGTTTAGCAGCATACTATTGACGTCATGTAGAGACGTCTCACTCCCCCCCAATCAGCTTATTTCAGTGAAACCTGGGTTGAAAAAACACGGGTTGCACCGTTCACACTAGCAGCTACCCTGGTCGGACCCGGTAATACCCCTCTAAATGTCCCGGGTCTAATTCCTGGGTCAGTATACCCAGGTAGCAGCAGGCGCACCTGTTCACACTGAGCCACGACCCGTTTTTGAGTGTGAATGGGGGGTAACTGTGTGTTACAGTGGAGAAACACCAAAGGGTGTCTCTTACTGCTTGCTGATCCTTGAAACAACATAAAACGTTAAATGAAAATTGAATATGATATTGACAGTTTTATAGTTTTAACTACTTTTGTTAGACTTGCCTGTTATATATAGTTGTCAAAACTTTACACCTGTGTTGGCTGATTGGAGAGTGCTCAAGTATTTAATCAATGATCGTGATGGGAACTGATGACAAATTTACTCCCTTGACTTTAGTTTTATTGGTAATACCAGGTGGATTTTTATTGTTGATCATAAGGCAACCTTACCCATGAAATAACCGGATGATTTTTATAGACATTTTTCAACTTGCAGTGAGTGATATATATGGTTTTATTGTGAAATTTTAATGGCATGTTAATATTAATATTGTTTAGTTATTTTTGCTATCTCTGACCAATGAGGGACCACACAGTAGCCTTGTTTATTGGTAGCTGCCTATTTTATGTTGTTAATTTAAATATATTAATATAAATAGATTTATGCAAGTTTTAAATATTTTTGAGGAACTTTTTGTTGGGGCACACTGAATCCAAATATATTGTTTAGGTATTTTGTATCTGTTAGAGCTACATCAATTAGTTGGTGTAATAAAGAAATATCTAAGCAAATTCTTGTACAAAGCTGAAGACATCTCAACTTGGAGTCTATCCCTGTATAGGTAATGGATTATGAAGCAATAATTAAACATTGATCCACACACACACCAATCCGTAATTTATAAAGACTTAATGACAGCATTAAAAAAGCTGATGCTGCAAATCTGTAATTTATGCAAGTGATAGCAATAAATCCTTATATAAAGCACTAGAGAAACCTGTCACATAATAAACTGTAAGTTACAATATGCAATAAGCCCTACTGGTACTTTCTTCATCTGTGCAAAAACTTCTAGCTCCAGTCTCTAAATTCCACTCCTGATTTAGCAGTATCTCACTTAAACCAAATCCTAGCACCTGTCATGACCAAGTTGCTCCAGCTACCTCTCATGCACCACAGTGACTTCAATGTCAATGTTCAATGTCAACGTTCTCCAAACACCTCTTTCACACATTTAACTCCCTACTGAACCCTTCTTCGCACAATCTTCCACCCTCCATCAATGCTCAAGATCTTGCATGTACTTTATGGACAAAAGTTACAAGATAAGATAGGAATTATCCTCCTACTCCTTATCTACCAACATACTATCCAACACCCTTCCTCCACCCTCTGTACTCATTCCATCTCACAAATGAAGAGAAAGTTTCTGCTCTTTTCTTCTCTTCCTACTCTACTCCTACTGTGCTACCTGCCCTCTTGAAATACATCCCAGCTCACTCTCTCAGATCACCACAAGATCTACAACTCTCTACTGCACATCATAAATGCTCTGATTCCTAGTTACAGGATTTCTCCTGGGCTGCACCCACTCTCTGGAAAAAACCTTATTCGACCTATTAAGACTATCCTCTACTCTTCAAACTATCAAGCGTTCTCTTCAAACTCACCTTTTCAGACAAGAATATCAAATTCCTCAACTCTCTTAAGCTTTATTTACCATATTAGGAACCACTTTGCTTTCCACTTTGCCTTTCTATTACATTAATAACACAGCGCTCAAAGCATGCTATAGAAATATGGTGTAATTTTGTAGTATTGATGTCTTTCATTTATATTTTTTGTTGTGTGCAGAACATAGTTTTTTCATTTAGGAAGGGTGCACAGCCTCCCCAGATGGCAGCTAACACATTATTATAAAATGGATAGAGGATAGCACCAAAAATATCAATAACTCCTTGAAACTAAGTAACAATAGAATTAGAAATTTATTATAAAACACATATAAAATTATTATTTTTTTTTAAAACACAAAGAAGTAGAAAGGTCTACTTCAACATAGGTAATTAATGACCACAGCTGAAAGTCTCACAGAAAAAATTAATCCAATGATGGTGGGAGATATGTTCAACCCACAGTGTGACACAATAAATGGGTGTATGTAAATAAAATAAAAAAATATCCACAAGAATCCTGTATAATGATCACATCCACATGATGGCAAAAGTCATGTGGATGTGATCATTATACAGGATGAGAGTGGCCAGTAGAAAGCAAGTCAAAGCTCTATGCTCACAATTATTTAATGCAAATGCTCCTCAGAGTATAAAGCTTCAATGGTGTAAATAGCAAGTGGTAACTCACAGGTTTGGGGTGATTCGGTTGAAAGTGCGATTGCACTGTGCTATGTAGGTACTGTGTACCGGTGCCGGTGGAAGTAGAACAGATGAACCGGGCTCAGACCACAGAAGAAAAGGTTTAAGATAGTCCGGATGAAGTGCAATTGCACTGTGCTGTGGAGGTACTGTGTACCAATGCCGGTAGAAGTAGGTTGATACACCGGGCTCAGAACTGTAGTCAGGTATATCAGACTGTAGCAGCTGGTAGGCAGGTCAGCCAACAGCATGAAGGCAAACAGACTAGCCGGATTCTGGGAGGTGAGAAGAGCTGTGCTGTCTGGGAACAGGACACAATGTGGTCACTGTAGAGGTAGAGCTGATTCGTGGTCTCATGAAATGCACGTGGTTATCATCCCCTTACACATTTCATCGCTCTGCTGCAATTTCGTCAGAGGGTAATTGAGTGTCTATGTCAGGAGGCAGCTTCCTTTATACTGTGTTAATCATTCACAAAAAAGGAACACCTGAATTTGATTCCGTATCTTAATTTGAACTTGAATCTGTAGAAAAATGTCCATGTCTATTAACACAGTGCAACATATTGACACATTGTATTGTTATAATACTTTCAAGGAGTCAGAATGGTATGGACACAATAACAAATCCATGAATGGCTGCTATTATCATCGTCAGACTTTCTATGAATACACATATATACATATATATATTTCTATATACACATGTACAATAAATTTTAAGAAATACATTTTTATATATATAAAAGAAGTTCTCATTATTAGCAAAAAATATAACAATAACAATAATAAATGTGCAGTGGACATGTTTCAGAAAACCTCTGAAACAGATGCATGCCCACATGCACACAATAATACATTAATATCCGCAAATGAAGAAATAAATGTCGCTATTGACAATTTATTTTGGCAAGATGAGACAAATGAACTGTATTATCATGAAGTGTAACTACCTGATTTACATATGTAAATAAAAAATTAAAAAAAGATGAAAAATAATTTAATTAATTAAATAAAAATTAAAGAAATGAAAAAATATGTGGTAAAAATAAATTAAAATAAAATGAAATAAAATAAAATAAAATAAACCATGAAATATGTACAACACATATCACTGAAGTGCACAGCATTAATACATATTTATAAAAATAATTATAGAAATAATACAAAAATAATTATAAAAATCAATTGATGACAATACAGTGAAAATATGAATACATGACATAGGAGTAAAATGAAATGAAATAATGAAGGGTATATACATATGAATAGTAGTGAAATGCAACATGTAAGCATATAGTATGAAACACATAAGTGCGCATATGTGCATATATATGCACACATGAACACATATGTGTACATATATTTATTTTTGATTGAGCCCTCATAAAACTGCATTTAGTTCAAGGTTTTCATTTAATCCTTCTGGAGCCAAGGAATTCAATTGGTGAATCCAGAATACTTCTTGTTTGCAGAGACGTTTAAAATGGTCTCCACCTCTTGCGGTCGGCTGTATATATTCAATACCTATCATCTCTAAACTAGTGGGATTACCTTCATGTGTCAAGGCAAAATGTCTTGACACACTGTGTGTCATGCATTTTTTAAGTACATTAAGCCTATGCTCACCAAATCACGTATGAAGTGATCTTGTGGTGCAACCCACATAATACAAATCTCAACTGCATTTGAGTACATAGATCACATAGGGCGTGCCATAATTTATAAAACCTCTGATATTGAAACCTCTCCAGATTGAAATATTTAAAAAAAAAATTAGCAAAAAAAGAGCGAAAAGTAAAAAAAGGGGGCATGGCTTCACGGTGCAGCGAAAGGGGCATGGCTTAGGGCCCATGTGATCCAGACTGACATGGAGGAAGATGGTCCTGGCCTGTGCTCCAATAGGTAAGCAGGTGGGAATGGTAAATAGGTCACTACAAATACAACAGTGCTTATGCACTGACACAGGCTCTGTACATTGTGTAATGTGCTTGTGCCCTACTAATGCATTGTATACTGCTATTACTATTAGATCTGTTCCTTCAATATAAAACTACTATTTTACTGTGTGAAAGAAGTAACTTATAAATCACCTATAAAAGAAAATCAGAACAGGACTTGTTACAGCCAATAACCAATGCATTTCCTTAATGTAGAATTTGAATTATTTTCAAATATACACATCATAAACTTCCTGCTTTCACAGAGAACGTTAATGCAGGGTTGCCGACTCTCCTGGAATGTCCAGGAGACTCCCGAAATTCGGGCAGCTCTCCGGGATACCTGCAAATCTCCCGCAAGAGACTTGAGGCATGTGGTTTCATGGAAACCACGGCCTCAAGTACTGCCCCCCGCCTAACAACACTAGTATACTAGTGTTACTAGGGCCAGGGAGCGACTTGATGACGCAATTTTTGCCATCAAGCCTCATCCCGATCACTACTTCTGCTAAAAAACCGGGTAAGTATGAGTCAGGGGGTGGGGCTTAACAACACGATTTGCATAAATTGCGTTATTAAGCCCCTCCCCCGCTATCATTTCTAGCTTCCCTCTGGGATCTCCCGGAGGGAAGCTGTCATAAGTCGTCAACCCTGCGTTAATGGACGTCTTACGTCTCGGCAGTCAGATAGTACAACCATATTATCAGTATTGTCTTTTTACATATGTTTTATTTGTTACAGTGTCATCATATTAAATAGCTCTTTACTATTTTACACACATCAACCTCTGCCGCATTACAGTCTAATTCCCTAACAAACTCTCACACACACTCACACACACAGGCTAGGGGTAATTTTTGCCTCGTGCAGTATGCCAGTGTCAGGAGAAGAGCTTGGGCAGGACAAGGTGGAGATCTTTTGCCGCGTTTTCGGGCTCCAAAACTTTTGCAGCTATGCTAATATACCCCACATGTATTACACGCATTGAAAACCCTCCCTTTCAAAATCCTGCATTTGCCACTGGATGGGGATACAATAATTGTGCTTGGTGTAATTATATTGATCAGCCGACTCTACCTCATGTGATAATAGTATTTGTATGTGTGCATTTTATTCTCAATAAGAATCACAAGGACTTTACATTCAAAACTGTTTTTATTTGACAATATGCAGAGGAGCAATATAAATACATATTGCTCAAATTTGATTTAAATCAAACACAGATATCTCCCAGGGAACTCCAAATGTCCAGGTGTAAACACCTAGCCGATATCCGGCATTTCTGATGGATCGCATTGTGTTTGTGGCTCCCTGTGATCTGGTGTCAGGTACTGATCGTAGATCCAGAGGAAGGCAAAGAAAACCCCCAGAGACGTTTTAGCCAATTCTGTCTCATAGAGGGAAAAAAATTCCTTCCTGACTCCACATGTGGATCGCTCTTTTTATCCTGGATTACATGTCTATGACTGCATATTGCTGGTGAATCCTATACAAAGATATGGGGGGCAAGAGTTCTGCTCATTGGAGCTTACAATCTGAAAAAACATATAGGAGCTTTGCTCTTAAGGATTTACAATCTGTGGACTGCATGCAGAAGTCAGGTGTAAATTGGTAATGAACATGAGCAGAGCCAATATTTCAGCACTGATATGCAGCCACCTGATGCTGCATTCTGTGTTGAAATCAGCCTCTGCCCGGCAGCAGCCCACTCACCATGTGTACACATGGGGGTGGGCATAGCTATACAAATTGTACAGTAAGGGCTTAGCTACATCCCTATGTACAATTCAGCAGAGCTGTAGCTACAAATTTTAGCACCAGATTCAAAAAGAAAAGTGCCCCCAAGCTTGATTTATTAACCTGCATAACTTTAAAAATAAACTTACTACCACCCCACTCTGACTTTGCAACATTGGCGACCATCCCAATATGTGTGTGTGTATGTGTGTGTGTGTGTGTGTGGAAGGGGGGGGAGTTCCTATAGGGAAGATGTGTGCAAAACGGGCTTTTATATATATATATAGTGTTTGTGTAGAATGGATCATATTTGTAGAGTGTGTGTGTGTGCGTGGGAAACAGTTTCTATAGGGATGGTGTGTGCAAAACGGGCTTTTATATGTATAGTGTTTGTATAGAATGGATCATATATGTAGGGTGTGTGTGTGAAGTTTCTATTAGGATGGTGTGTGCAAAACGGGCTTTTATATGTATAGTGTTTGTGTAGAATGGATCATATTTGTAGAGTGTGTGTGTGTGTGTGTGGGAAACAGTTTCTATAGGGATGGTGCGTGCAAAACGGGCTTTTATATGTATAGTGATTGTGTAGAATAGATCATATATGTAGCGTGTATGTGTGTAGGGAGCAGTTTCTATAGGGAAGGTGCGTGCAAAACGGGCTATTATATGTATAATATTTGTATAAAATGGATCATATATGTAGAGTGTGTGGGGAGCGGTTTCTATAGAGAAGGTGCGTGCAAAACGGGCTTTTATATGTATAATGTTTGTATAAAATGGATCATATATGTAGAGTGTGTGTGTGTGTGAAATTTCTATAAGGATGGTGTGTGCAAAACAGGCTTTTATATGTATAGTGTTTGTGCAGAATGGATCATATATGTAGGGTGTGTGTGTGTATGGGGAACAGTTTCTATAGAGATGGTGTGCAAAATGGGCTTTTATATGTATAGTGAGTGTGTAGAATAGATCATATATGTAGGGTGCTTGTGTGTGGGGAGCAGTTTCTATAGGGAAGGTGCGTGCAAAACGGGCTTTTATATACAATGTTTGTGTAAAATGGATCATATATGTAGAGTGTGTGGGGAGCAGTTTCTATACGGATGGTGTGTGCAAAACGGACTTTTATATGTAAAGTGTTTGTGTAGAATAAATCATATATGTAGAGTGTGTGTGTGTGGGGGGGGGGAGCAGTTTCTATAGGGAGGTGTGTGCAAAACGGGCTTTTATATGTATAATGTTTGTGTAGAATAGATCATATATGTAAAATGTGTGTGTGTGGGGAGCAGTTACTATAGGGATGGTGTGTGCAAAACGGGTTTTTATATGTATAGTGTTTGTGTAGAGTGGATCATATATGTAAAGAGGATCTGACACTCATATTTACCTGCCAACCTTCCAGCTGAATGATTGCTGTAGTCTTCTGTCTACTAATCAGTCTTTGGTGATGTCACAATTGACTCTCGTGCTCAGCCAGAGGGGGTGTGGCTTGTGCTAAGCCAGATGGGGTGTGGCTTGTGCTCAGCCAGAGGGGGCGTGGCTTCTGCTCAGCTAGGGAAAGCCTGGCTTCTGTTTAGCCAGTGGCTATTTTTCCCTAATATCATTACTTACAGAATTGTCAAGAAGTTCAAATGATTAATTTTGATTGATAAAGAACGTGAACTGAAAATTACTAAGGTCCAAATCTACCTGGTTAAAAAATGATTATTATTAATTTTAAGTTTTTTATTAATATTGTTGTATAAAAGATTTATTTCTAGAACTAGACAGGGATGCAGAATTCACTGTCAGTTTTTGAGCATTTATGGCCTCTATTATAAAGCTGGAAAGCCAAATTGGTCTAAGGAATCAAAGCGCCATCACCGATCACGTAACACAGCCAGCTTACTACCATTAAGACGGCAGCTGCTGTATATGGAGGAGAGACAGGCCCCGCCCACTTATACCATTTGATCACAGCCTCATGAGGTATGAAAGGAACAGGAAGAGAAGTCAATGGACAGGTGAGTGACTGATTAAGGAGTTAATTAACATTTTTCTGAATTAGGGGGATTAGGTTAGTGTGAACTCAGGAGGGGGTTTACTTAGCCCAATTTAGTATAAATAGGGGAGTGAATGTTAATTACAGTTAACTGCAAGAAGGGGTGAGTTCATATCAGGGCCGGACTGCCTAATGGGTCAGATGGGCTGCTGGAGGGATGGGCCGGTACTTTGCTGCAGAGAGTAGCTGTTGGAAGCAGCTGAGATTGTCATTGATACTTGCATCATTAGCATATTGCATCTCACAATCCTTTTCCTTTGCCTAGTAATCAACCAATCAGGTAGCAGATCATGCAGTTGTGCAACTCCCTGACTGGCTTCTACTGCTGCTATGCACCGCCTCCACTTACTGCACAGTCCATCTTGGCACAGCTCCCACCTAACAAAGTATGTATGTTAATTAAAGAAAACAAATACCGCATCCAAGGGATGGAGTCAGTCTCATATATATGTCACAGTATTGTAAGTACCTATGAGATATGGGTGCAACTAGTGGCAAGAATATAAATTATGTACAAGTATAGTGAAGTGGAAAAGGATCCACTATACTGAAAGAAAAGGAGCCAGTATTCTTATGCACACCTGTACTCCATAAAGTTTAAAATTTAACTTTTAATATCACATATAAAATATAAAAAAATTATAGCCAGCGAAAAAATATATGCAAAAAATATGTCAATTATACTTAGGTAAAATACCATCAGAAAGT
>WWET01003310.1:175993-186734 GCA_011038615.1 Limnodynastes dumerilii | reverse complement strand
CATATCCCCCTCTTTTCCTCCCCCTAATAGCTGTTATTAGGGGGAGGAAAAGGGGGGGGTGTATGGGTACACTGCTGGAATACCGCTATTATGTAAAAAAAAAAAAAAGTTATAAAAAAAAATAATATTTTAATGTAAAAATTTTATAAATACACCTATAATATATAAAACTGTAAAAAATTTTTAAATAAAATAGCAAAACTTACCCGTCCGGGAGAAGCGTCAGACTCAGTCCAGATATGAAGACACTGCGCATGCGCAGTGTTTTTTCATATCTGGACCTGAAATTTTCTGAATGAGGAAACAGAGTCTGCCCATGCGCATACTTCGTATGAATGAAATGTCCTGCGGTGAGCAGAGACATCATCACGGGACCTCGCAGGTAGGGTGAATAATATTAAATTTAATGAACGATGCTGCCAGGCTCGCTGCGAGGAGAAGCGATCCTGGATCAGTATCGTTCATTAAAAAATGAACTCATAGGTAAATAGACCCCTATGTGCCAAAGAAATGGAATGGATATTTCATCTCCAAACCTTGACACCTGATGGACTCAATGAGTCTCTTGAATTCAGTGAGTAATGCTAGCCCTTGTTTTTTGGAGTCCCCCCATAGGGAGCTCCATTATCTCCAAAATCTCTGTCTATTCAGTTTGTCTTTTATTTACTAAACGATCTGTCCGATACATACAGTTGTTCTCTGGTCCTGTACAGACCCAGTGGTATCTATATTTATATATTTTTTATTTTTATTTGTATTTTTATCCACTAATTAGTTTATTTGTTATATACAGTCAATCTATAGTCCTATTTATACCTATACCTGTATATACACCTTTACTTACTAATTTATGTATTACAAATGGCTGGTTTCTAGAACAACTACCTTCATTTGATATATGATTATGTCCATTTTTTAGATTCAATCATATAGACACATATATGAGCTTTTGAACTCCAGAGAACTGACACCTGCCCAGCACTTCCCGCTACCTTGAACACAGTGTGAATACTACTAACGTTCCCTGACGAAGCCCACCCTGGGCGAAACGCGTTGGTTTAACATTGGCATCGGTAAGAGAGCTCTCAACTATTGCCAAGCACTGTTTTCTCTTCCTCCGCTACTGAGGCCTAATGCTGCCTTGCAGAATGTTTAGGTAGAAATGGGAGGGGGGGATCTAGATTACCCGCGGGGGAGGGGAGATGTCCATGCGTAGTTTCTACGCAAATCTCTGTTCCAAATTTCTATGTAGCGAGACAGATTAGGAAATACGTTTTCCAGTACTAGTTTGTAAATGATGGATATTAAGTGACGGGGTGTTGCTCTAGCCAGACAAAGATCCTCAAAGGGCCAGGGTTTGCGCCTTGTATCTTCCACCAGCTTCGACTGGGACATGAAGCTATGTATACTCAGATACAGCCAGAAATCCCTTTGGGAAAATGAAAATTTCTGTTGCATCTCCTGGAAATAGAGGAGACCGCTCCCCTGCACCAACCGACCAACCCTCGTGCAGTCCAAATGTGTAAGTCGGGTAATGGTAGTCTTGTCAAGTCCAGGTAGGAACTCCATGTTATGGATCAACAGGGTGAGTGGGAAGTAACATGATGATAAGTTCTTCCTATAGCGTAGGAAGCTCCAGCAAGTCAAGCTAGGTACGATTGTTGGGTGTGATAAACGGGGAAAGGTAGTTAACCAAGAAAGTGTCCTGAGAGGTACTGGGGAGAAATTATTTTCCAGTGTTACCCACTGTTTGGGCTCCCCTGGACATGACCATTCCACCACTCTTGTCAGCATTGCGGACCAGTAATACCCTTGGAAGTGAGGAAGCTGGAGACCTCCTCTTTTCCTACGTCGAAACAAAACATCCTGCTTGAAACGGGGCCGTCTACCCTGCCAGACAAATTCCCTTACTATACGTTGGAGAAGAATAAAAAAGGAGCGAGGAATTGCAATTGGGAGGGTTTGGAAGAGAAACAGGGCTCTGGGAAGAACATTCGTATTAACAATGTTCTTTCTTCCTATCCAGTAGAAGTTTTTAGGGGACCAGTCTGAGAGGTCCTGCGATATTTTGGTCAAAAGAGGGGGAAAGTTGGCTAAAACAGGTTGGCAGGATTCGCTGTTAGGTACACACCAAGGTATTTCAGCCGTTCAGGGTGCCATTTTTGAATGGGAAAGTTAGCTGCAGGCCAGATTGTGTATTTACCGAGATGTTTATACCGAGTGCGACTGACTTATCCCAGTTTATTTTACAATTAGAAAGTCGGCCGAATCGATCAAGTTCTGACATTAGTATCAGAAGGGAAGCAGTGGGGGATGTGGTAGTGACCAGAAGGTCATCTGCAAATAACGAGAGTTTGTATTCACTACTAGCTATCATGACATCCTCTTTGTCAGCCCTGCCACGATTGGAAAGGCCCCCCGTTAATCCTGAACCATCCCAAAGGGAAATGGTAGAGGGCTGCAATTTTACTAATGCATACAGGACCCAGTCCCATGTGCTCCTGCAACCCAATCATAAAAGCCCAATCAATACGGTCGAAGGCTTTCTCTGCGTCCATATACAGCAGAAGAGTCTGTAGATTAGTGCACAAGATATGGTGTAAAAGAATAATTTTAGTCATGTTAGTCGTCTTATCTTGTGCCTCCCTACCCAGGACAAATCCCACTTAATCTCCATGGACTATCGTAGGTAATATATAATTTATCTGGTTGGCTATTAGCTTTGTGAGCAATTTAACATCAACGTTTATTAGAGAAATGGGTCTATAGCTGGAGCAGTGGGAGGGGTCCTTACCCTCTTTGGGCCGGATCCAGAACAACGTCCCTCGGCGGAAATACGTCTGTCAGATGCCTATGGCATTTACTGCGCATGCATAATAGTTTTGTTACATAGATTGCGTATATGCGGTCTTCAAGAGCATCACGGATGGAAGTCCAGGGTGGGAAAATCACAGTCAGATAGGTATTTAGCACGACATGTGACATCATCACATGTGGTGCAGTGTGAGGTAAGTAAATTATGGGACTGCTGTGGAGGGCTGGTGGCGCATGATGGTAAATTAGGGGGCTGGTGGCAAATGATGAGAGTACATGGGGGAGTGCTGGTTGCTCATTATGGGAGTATTGTGGTGGGGGAGGGAGACTCTTATTTAGCAATTTACTGTTAATCTCTTACTTCATCAGATAATCTCCCATTGGTGCACTGCCAATGGTTGATTTGTGATGAAAAAACGTGCTGCCAAGTAAACTGTTAGCAGTTAGTTTGCTTTCTATAAGTATCTGATCAAGGAACTTCTCATCACCATTCCAAATCCTAAAAATAGCATCTATATGTTAAGTAAAAAAAAAGTACTGGGTTTGTAAATACCACATTGTCTACCGTGAAGACCACCTTTTACTAACACCAACCTAAATAAAGGTTATCATACTCTGGATCTGTAAAAAGTACCGCTCATTAAGAAATTCTTGGTTAAAATGAAAAGTAACAATATAATTTTAAAAAATCATTAAAGTGATTAGATTTTTGCTTTACAAAATATTGTTCAACTGCAATACCAGTTTCATCCAGTATAACGGGCCAGGCTGTGCAGGGTAAGGATAGTATATATATATTTTTGTAAGAATGTCTGTAGTATCCCTGTTATAGAATGGTAGGGTTAAGACTAAGGGACGATTTAGCCAGTGATTTGAAATGGCATTGTGTTATGAATACCTGCGGCTACAAGGAATGCAGAAGCCAATATGAAAGAGGTTTATTGCAGGTAACAGATTCCAGGCAATACACAGGTGAACAAAACAAATATCAGGCAGGGTAAAACAAATATCAGGGTAACAGATTCCAACAGAGGTGGAGCAGGTGGAAAGCACAATGTTAGGGTGTGATGCACAGTAGCACCAGGATGCAAATTCTACCATCGGGTGGTCTTCGCCATTGCCCCTGATGGTGGGGATGGGCTTTGCTGCGCCCCAAGTAGGTGGTCGCTACCCCTGGAGTACTTGTGTGTAGAAATTGTATATAAAACACTCTAGTGCAGAAAGAATACAAAATACAGCCACTCAGACCAATCAGCCAATGACAAGGGAAAAACCCCACAATGTACAAATCTTAAAACCATAAACAAGGTAGGACAAGACAGTGCCGGAGAAGAGGTAACTGTAAGGAAACAAGGCACTGTGCCGTAGGTAGATACAGAAAGAGCTGGTACTATGTACCGTAGGGTAAAGTAGGGTTGCAGAGACTCTATGAGCCAGAGGTAAGCATAGAAATAACAGGCACTATGTACCATAGAGGAATATAGGATTACAGAGACTCTATGAGCCAGAGGTAAGCATAGAAATAACAGGCATTATGTACCATAGAGGAATGTAGGATGCAGAGACTCTATGAGGCAGAGGTAAGAAGTACAAGGTAATCAGCAGACAGACAGGCTGAGAACCAACAGACAGGGAAACACTTACTCACATTAACAGTCAGGCAAGAGGACAAGAGGCATGCTGGGCAATGGAGAAGACATAGAAGGGGTCAGGAAGCACATGCACAAACGCTCAATGGCAGAGAAACAACAGCAGGCAGATGGACAAGACACAGACGCTAGAAGCTATGACCAGCAATGAATGTTCCAGCAAGAGGCTATTTAAGGGTAACTCCCCCAATCAGCTGTGGCAGACAGACACACCTACAGAGATTGTTTGCCCTGCAGCTGGGGGAGAACAGACACAGAAACTACACACACTCTGCTAAGATGAACTTGCAGAGTGTAACATTGGGCCCTGCATATTTTCAGTCCCGGGCCCCACCATTTCTAATGGCGGCCCTGGTTAGAGTAATAGTTGTGGAAAGAGGACGCTAGTATTGTATCATTATATCATTAAGTATTGTATTGTATCATTAATGATTATCAGTATCAATCATGATGTTTTCCATTATCGCTTTGATGCATGTTTTCTTAATTTGTTTCCAAACAGACACCTACGCTGGATTCCCTTTGTACCAATCATTTTGGTTTAAGATGCGAACCATAACTATAAATACTAAAGCCTCAATTAGAACAATTGCAGAACTGTTGCTTGTTAGCGTTAAGAAAGTGCTGCAAGTGAATGTAAATGTCATTTTTTTGATTTGTAGCGTTTCAGTCAGGTTAAATGTTACTTGTTCTACTTTCATCTTGTTCTTCTAGAAAATAACACATTGGCCGTATCCAGGCTCCCTTGTCACTCCCCTCTCTTGTGCAGCAGTTACATTGCTATAAGGCTACCTTAAGTATCCTGTGTGAATCAGAGGTCTGTACGACTGCTGCTCCACATGTAACTGCTTAAACCCACTCAGGGCTATAACATTTAAATGTCACACATCATCATATACAGTTTGCAATTTGTGCAGAGTGACCTTGAGGAGAAGTATAATGTTCCAAGAGCAAAATCACCGCTAACTACTTTCTTAGCAGACGTGTTACATGTTTGCACTAGTGGAAGCTTCCAGAGGTATGTCCCAGTCCTCCTTTAGTCATGTACTAAAGCAGGATCTGAGGACATATCGTTGCAGAATGAACCACCTTATCCATCTGTCCATGGATGATGAAGGTATATCGACAATGAAGCATGAGACAGCTGGCTTCACCAATGTTATCAGGGTAGTTGATGGCACACATGTAGCTCTAACAATTTCATCCCATGAACATTCAGGTTGTATATGATACCTTGCTACTTATTAGAAGTAATTGTGCCATATGTCCTGGTAGTGCAGATGATTGCTTTGTAATGAGGCAAACTTAAATATAGCGTAAGTTATCCAGGCTAGGAGATGTCCAAACATGTGATATGTTTATTATAAGATCAGCGAAATTGTCCTCTCAACATACAGGTGATGTTTCCAATCCTTGCCGCCATCGGCTACTCATTCTTAATTTTAATCCGCAACCATAGCAACAAACATCATACAATACCGTGTATACCTCTACCAAGCACCGTTTTGGTATTTTAAAATCTTGTTTTCGTTGCCTTGACTACACTGGTAGCCCATATGTGCTGGCTGTTGTAGGATAAATTGTTGCTCTGTGTGCAATCTTTCATAACATTGCTCTGAGGTGTGGGGCACCATTACACAAGGCCTTCAGGAAGATTCACAAACTAAACATAGAGTTGGGGACAGATATTTCATCTTATGTAAGTATCTGTCAAAAAACAATGTCAACAATTACCTTACTTAATATAATTCTGATTTTTTTTAAGGGCTTTCTGCTTGTCTCCTTGTGGCCACTCTGTGTGCAAAGGACAGGTGGTGGGGGATGTATTGGTGCAACCTTTTCTTTGAATGTATGTGATGCAATGGGTGGAGATGTTTCAGGTGGCTGTGTTGTTGGAGATGACAGATGAAGAGGGCCTGTTGGAAGGCAAACAGAATCCAATGATGCATTTTTAGCAATGGTACAGAAGGAAGAAGGATGGGTCGGGTCAAATTGTGAAATTTATACAGACTGGGATGATTTTAATAAGTGGGAGATTGTTGAAGCGGGTGAAGTAGGATTCTGGACCTGCAGTAGTGACTGTATATGGCCAGATTTTCTAATCTGCGGGAAAGGTAAAGTGGAGATGTTCCCTATAGCAACCAATCAGAATCTAGCTTGCATTTTCTAGTAGTAGAGAGCTAGAATCTAATTGGTTGCTATGGGCAACATCTCTACTTTTCCTTTCCCTGGCTCATAGTGTTGTGCGGTGGAGAAGGAACCCCTTCCACTGCTGCAGTCAACCTATGATTAGCTATGCGCTCCAGGATGCTAATCACGTGTTGTAATATAAACGCGTACTGGCATTATGCTAATTCTGACTACAAACGTGGTATTTCGGCATCTACCCTATATTTGCAAGCAGGCATTGGCTGATAACTAGGAGAATGCTGAGGGGGTTGGCTGCTGTCCTCTACATCTTCACCCTCTTCTTCAGCTTGGGAATGTGCAGTGTCTAAAGAAGTAAAAATATGGAGCTAATTAAACAATATTAAATATTAAATATTTTTCAAGACCTTTTTCATATAATGTGCTGGTACAGTATACTGTATATAGTAAGTTTACAAACACGGGTTCTGTTCGCCAATAAAAAACTCACATTTGCGACATACAGACAACTGACAGCTAATTGTCATCTGTCTGGATTGTGAAAATGTGAGTCATTAGAAATTTATCAAAATGAATGGGTAAATAGTCCGAATGTATTTTTTGGAAACTCAGCCAGTCATAATATTTCTGAAACGCAAGCCCCCTACAGCAACCGAACGGACAAGTTAGTGAAAACTTAGGGTTAGACGGGAAGGGGATACAGTATAGAAGGGGTGACTTGAGGTTAGGCTGCAGTGGGGGAATATATCAGTGCAGGGGAGCCTTAGGCTTAGGCTGCAGGGAGGGTATGGAATCTTAAAGACCATGTATCCGCAATCTACGTTGCAACAAGAAACGTAGATGACGTTAGAAAATTACTGCACATGCGCAGTAGTACAAATCGGAAAACTCCGGGCGCATATGCAATGCACATACAGACTGCATGATTTTGTTGTAAAAGCGCTACTTGGACATCTATATATGTCCGCTACCTTTGTGAGTACCTTATCTTATTTCTACTGCACCACTGAATAAAAATTACTGCACCATATGGCTTTCTCTCTGCCTTTCTCATTTCCCTGCGCTGCCTACCACTGCGACACCCCTTGGACCGAGGACAGGTGGACCGGACGGACGCAGCAGAGGGAGAAGTTCGGCAGAGCGGCTAAAACAGCTGACGTTGCTTAGCTACGATACACACACCAGCGAGGAAGCTGTAAACAACCCAGCGGCACGTCCCCAAACTGTTACATGCCGTCAGAACGGCAAAGATCTCACCTCGGGGCATCCCTCTCCTTCCATTCATGCCGTCAGAACAGCATGCGACTCTCTCCCCGCATAGCGCTCTGCTTACTTTCCCCTAGCATGGTGCCGGCCATGTTCCGACATGCATACAGTCACAGGGGAGTGACTGTATGCAAATTAGTCATGTGGAGTCAGCGCTGGCCGGGTAGGAGGGCGCTGATCTCCTCTCTCCCATCCTGTGTCCTGGCGGTTGCCAGGACAACACCAATAAGCTCAGTTTCTCAGTATGCCCTATCAGAAGCTGCCAGCCCCTATTTAAGCACCTCCAGCCTTCTCTCCCTCGCCGGTTATAGCTCCAGTTTATAGGTCTGTGCCTGCTCTTTCTCTGTTTCTTGCCTCTTCTCTCTCTTGCATAGCTTCCTGTTTCATTGATTACTGAGTGCCCCATTGTATTCCTATATTGCTGCTATTTGTCTCCATTTCCTTTTGCCATCCCTCATTTCCCTTTGTGATTACCTTTGTGTTTGATAGTGTGTGTGCTTGCTTGTATAATAGCCCTTGTTAGTGTGGTCTGTCTCGTTGTCAGCGGCTTGCTGCCCACCTGAGCATTCTGTGTTTCTCCTGTCTCACCCCCTCGGGTGGTGTGCTCCCACCTTAAGAGAGACTATTCTCCCCTTCCTTCTCTGTGGTTCTGTTGCTGGTAGCTGCAGTAGTCCTTCTGCCAAACCTCAACGTACTTCTGCCAGGGGCTGCGACCTCCAGGGTCTGCAGCCCAGACTATCCCCACCTTCAGGGGGCTCTAATGAACACCAGATTCCTGGATAGACTCCGCACCCTGGTTAGTGGTATAAGTCGTAACACAAACATAGACCTGTGATTCTATTGCCAGTAACGTAATGTTTTCCACAGGAGTCAGATGTAATCTGTCTGGAGCTGGCGCATATCTTTGTCCTGAAATCTGCAAAGTTAGAAAAAAACAAACTAATTAAATAAAAAACCAAACAAACAGTATTGAGAGTTAAATTTGACATAAACATGAGTACAATACAATGCCATTTCCGGATTTCATGCAGGTTCTTTCGGATGGGGGCTATTGCATTGATTCTATTGCAGGTCTCGTCTCAGTACTTGGCCCTAGCCAACACTGGCCTGCTGGGACTGGTTGAATTTATCCATCACAAGTGTCACAAGCATGTCAACCTTAGCTGGCTGAAGTAGGGCTGGTACCGGTAGGAGGAGGTGGGCTGGCTAGAGCCTTGATCTCCCCAATATGAATCAGACATGTTACTGAATGTAACACTTTTTCAAAGGGAAAAAAACTACCTGCACAACAAATGCACAGAAGAATGGTGGTACATACCTGAAACGAGGTGCTTAAATAATAAGAGTGGACTCACACAAGATACACGCAAGCATAGCATCCTGTGATTATCACATGAAACCCTTTACATATAATGCACCTGCAAGAGAATGATTGTGACAGGCACTGGAATGCAATGTGTCATCTCCCAGATATTAGGGGCCTGATTCAGAGATCCGTCGGCGATCCGCAAATATACGCATCTAAGTGGCAGGTCGGAACAGGTTACACCCACCAGAATAAACAGTCACTCCCCCTCGCAACCTCCGGCCGGACCTAAACTTCCACCTCCATAGACTTGCCCTAACTGGCCGCACTCACTTCCGACCCTATGTGTATTAGTTGCGTATATTTAGGGCCCTAACTCTGTAAGCGCGCCCACTTTCCCTCATCTAAATGCCTCCCCCCGCCCATTTCTATGCAAATCCTTAGGTCCGTATATTTCCGCTGCACTTAGGGTCGCATTAGTCTCCACCCGATTCACAAGTCCGACCTTAAGGCATTTCCCACCTTAACTTCAACGTACATGGCGTTGCACTATTACTACGCATGCGCAGTTGATGCAAAATCGATCTGACTCTAAATATACGCACGGAACTATCATTAGTTCCAGATCTCTGAATCAGGCCCTAGAAAAGTAACTTAGAAAGACTCTTTTTTTGCAAACGTTTAATTCTGTTCAAGACTAAGAATGAATAAATAATGAGAAAGAAGAGTGATACCCATCCTGCAGGCTTGTCACTGAATCTAGGATATAGTTTGAATGATTCATCTAAGACACAGATCTACAGTACTGGTTAAACAAAAGGAAGAAAGGTCTCACTTGATGCTACATAAACCCTCTCTTTACCTTCACTGACTATAGTGAACTATAGTGAAATCCTGTTTAGTTGTCTGGACATCATCATGCATGTCTGGGAAAAACTGGGACTCCTATTAGGATCATTGCCTCAGTTCTAAATATAGCCAATTAAGTCAGCTGGGAGCTGTGTGGGGTGGACTTTTTCTGCCGAGGGCTAGTTGAGAGTGTACGTATATAGTACTGGCCAGTACTGTTAATCGTGTGGCTAATCCTTTAGTCGCAACTAAAGATCGGAAAACTTTCATTTTCTTTACATATAAGGCTCAGTTATGTGTAACGTTTACATACGGCTGTAAGAAAAGATGACGTCTTCAAAGAATGTGGATTACACACCAATTCATAGACTGAATGTGCGTAAATACATATGTTTGTGTATTTGCCATTGAAACATAGCTTACAACCAAAGCTGTAATTAATATTTTAAAAGCTTTTAAAAATATTTTGTTTCAAACTAGAAAAAAACTTATGTGGGTTCCCCCAAAGCCGTAGCTACAAATTTTAGCGCCAGGGGCACAAAGAGAAACTGGTGCCCTCAACCCTAAATAAGTAACCAATTTAACCTTAAAAATTAACTTTTTGCTATCCAATTCGATGTTGTGCTCTTGGTGATTTCCCCTATCGCCCACCCCTAGATACGGGCCCTCCTATATGCCAACCAGCTAATAAACCAGCTAATAAGCTGGG
>WWET01003310.1:160014-175752 GCA_011038615.1 Limnodynastes dumerilii | reverse complement strand
GAGTGATCTAATTTCATGCTAGTTTCATGCTGGTGTAGAGGGGAGACTAGACTCACTGGATGCTCACACATTCCACCAACCATAGGCCATCCAGTACCATGGCACTGAGCTAGCAAAAAAAACCAAAAAACCTTCACCTTGTGAGGTAACAGCTTTGGTGAGGTACTGGTAATAGTCTGCTGCCATACCCTCCAACTGTACCTATTTAGCAGGTACATTACCATTTTTTTAATGGTCTGTATAGGCTGAAAGGGCTTTTGTACCGGAGGGGGCAGTCCCTCCTCCACTATATTAACCTTCCAGGCCTGCATCATCTGATAACTATAGAAGTGATGTGGGGACAGGCTCTTCTAAAGTGACAAGACCCTCTCCTGTGAGTTCTTAGCTCATATAATTAGGTGTAAAATGAGATTTTACACCTTATCATACATGCAAATAAGAGCAGATTAAAACCACGCCCCTTTATAGGACAAGCCACGCCCCTTCACAGGCACGCCCACCAGGTGTACCCATTTTCCATTCAAAAATGTTGGAGGGTATGCTTGCTGCTGTTATAGGCAGTGCTCAGCAGTAAGTACAAATGCCTAACTCTCTGATTATAAATAACTTACTAGCCGCTGACAACCTTAACACAGTCCTCACCTGGTAGGAAGAGGAATGGGGTCTGTGACTAGCATAGTTCATGACACCACTAAGCTGTCAGTGGTTGGCAAGTTATTTATAAACAGTGCTCAGCAATTAGAACAAAAAGCCTGCCAGCTGCTGACACCTTAGTGCTTTCTCTCACGCTGGACGGAGCGCATTTTTCCCTCCCCCATCCAGCCATCTGCCAGTGCCCTTGATGTAAGACCCAGTACTCTCTACTTCTGCCCCAGGTAGCTATAAGCAAACAAAATACCAATCAAGCAAGATAGTTCAACAAAAATTTCAACCAATCTTGCTAGCAAGCCAGATTGGTGCCTTCTGGAGTAATGGTTGTCTCTGAACCCTGTTGTTGAGGTACAAGTATGACACAAGGTCCTAATAGGCTGTGTTGCCACTGAGCCATGTATACAGGAAGATTTCTCACTGAAGCAGCAGCACTATCCTGAATGAGTGAATAATGATGATACTGGCTGTATCAGTAAAAATAAACTAATAGTTGTGGAACTTTACAGCATGTGTTATCGTATATCTGTAGAAAAGATTGTATTTAGCAATTCTTTTTAAAATAAATGTAACGTCAAATCTATTTTGTTATGTAAATGTATTAGCATATACATTGTGCCTTGTCATGTGCCAGCAATGACCTATTATGTATTATATATACTGTACATGTATTTGTCTTTAGTCTTTGATCTGTCTCCAGATGAATACACACAGCACAGCTGAGCTTAATAGCAGCAACATCTCATCAGGACACTTCTTTTAGTCATGCTGGCAAAACATTAAGTAGATGGTGTAGGCTTGTTTATACAATTATTATCCATGTTTATTATATTATTATCCATATCCAAAACGGCAAATGTGACCTCTTGATTATATAATCAAGTTTATACAATGAAACCCAACTTCATACATTGGTTTTTGGCTCAGATGAACTAACATATTAAAATGTAAGTAACTAAGCATAAAGACCTGGATCCTCAGTCCCAAATGTTAAGCTATCGGACATCCAAGTAACAGATACATGAAGATCTGCTCTGTCTACATACCCATGAGATTTCTTCCCTAACTACAACCCTCACACAGACAGACTTCTGATACCAAGGTCCTGACTCATGCGAATGGATAATTGCAGCAGTGCTGAAGTTTGTACCGTGCACAGAGAGGGCATTCCTTTAAGGCACATTGTAATACCAAGGCCTCTCTAATGGAAGATGTCAGAAGTGTCAGTCCTCTTCAGTCAGTGTATGTTGCAATGCAAGGAACATTTTCTTGTTATGTTGCAATGCGATGTGGTTACATTGCATGGACATGTGCACAGGTGCTTAATGTAAAAATGATCCTGTGGTACAGGGAAAAACCGGTCCTGAGTATCCAGGCCAATATTATTAGTGTCTACCCTTACAGAACTTTATTTGCATCTATAGCTAAGTGGTGCAACATGTAAGGGGTCACATTACTATTTACACACTTTAATGTTCATATAACATAACTTTCCTTCCTCTGAATATATCCACACACTGGACCTGATTCAGAAATGCGTGCGGATGGGAACTTACGCAAATCGGGCCATATGCAGAACTCCGGCTGCATTAAAGACCACGTCTATGCAATCCAGGTTGCAAAAGTAACGTAGATTACGTAACAAAATTACTGCGCATGCGCAGTAACACATTGCTGAAAACTCCGGCCGCAAATGCAATGCGGCTGGAGTTCTGCATACGGCCCATCAGGTGCATAAGTCCCCTTGAGAGGTAACATCTGCAAATGCGCAGGCCAGATGTTACGTGCCGGAAGTCCTTGCGTACGGAATCATACAGGCAAATAATGGACCAGGGATGGGCGTGCATTCCACTCCTCCGTGCCTACTATTAAATTTACGTGCGTATGTAAGTCGCTCGCAAATCTGAATCAGGCCCACTTTACTTGCACCAGCTGCTGAATGACATGACAAATCTATAACTTTTAAGCTATTTACTCCCTATTTAAAAAGAGGTCCATAAAGTGCAATATGATGCACATATTATCTTTTACAAGAGCTTCCTCCTGTTATTAATATAGGGCCTGATTCAGAGATACGATTTCCACGGCACTTAGGAGCGTATATTTAAGATCTTAGAAAATTTGCATTACTGCGCATGCGTAGTAATAGTGCAACTCCGTCTACGTAGCGGTTAGGAGCGTAAATTCGCTAAGAGCGTAAGTTTGAATCGCACGCAAGCACTTAAGATCTTAAGTGCAGCGAATCTTTAAGATCTTAAGGATTTGCATGGAAAGGGGCGGGGGGAGGCAGGGAAATGAGAGAAAGTGGGCGAGGACTGACACTTAGGATCTTAAATGAACGCTACCACGTCACTTAAGATCCCAAATGACAGCGTATAGTTATACGTCACTTAAGATCTCAAATGGCAGCGCAGAGTTAGGGTTAGTCAATGGTGGTCTAAGTTTAAGATCCACCGCTGTTTGCAAGGGAAGTGACTGTTTATGCAGTGGGCTGTAACCTGCTAAGATCTTAGCTAAGGTGCGTATATTTGCGATCTTTTCGCAATCGCATCTCTGAATCAGCCCCATAGAGCGTACTATGTGATTCTGGTTTGTGCTTTTAATTAGCATATGTATAGTTAATATTATGTTACTAAGAGACTGTGTCCATGCCTCTTCCTTATGAATCTCGATCATCAGAGTGGAAAAAAAAAATCAAGACTAGTTTATTATTAGACAGGGAAATATCACGCTAAGCTCCTCTCTGTCAATATTTACTGCCTGCGTATAAATCTTATTACATACACACAAACACTCACGCACACAAGAGATAATGTGGATTTATAACAGTAGAGACACACAGTGATCTTTGTGTGTCATTCAGTTATGACCATCTCTATTACCAAATGGGAGAAGATAATTAGATTTTATCCACCAGTGAATGAGTAATGACTATGTGGTATGAATTAATGCACATGTGTTGAAGCACCTAACCTAAAATCCACTGAGTATATAAATCACTTACACATATTGTTCACATAACAGTTTGTTTATTAAATAAATATAAAAAAATAAATTATACCTTTTACAGATTATGTACACACAATAAAGAACACAGCAATAAGTTAGACAGACATATATTAAACATATCAAAAATAATAGTTAAAAGTAAAAAAAAAACCATGTAAACATAAATAATGCCCACATACAGTATATCTTCTTACTAGTGCATACATATTTGAGAGGCTAACCTGTACAGTTATGTCTGTTTCATGTAGAGGTCTTGAGAGGTGATGTTAACACAGGCATTTATACAACCAATAAGAATTATTTATAGTGCTTTTTAGTGGAAACAAGCAAAAAAATGTAAAAAAAAATTTGGTATGTAAATCATTAGTGCATTTTAAGTGGAAAGATTAGTAATTCTTTGTCCTGCAAATGACACTGAGATTTAATGCATTCAACTTCAGCTTTCTAGCACTGCCAGCTCCAATTAACCAGTATATATGCATGAAGCCACATTTGTATCAAATATTGAAAGTATTGGATATGGAAATAAATAGTTTCTGCTAGACAAAGATTATAAATAAAACAAATCAATATTTTACATGATAAACTTCTGTGTTTATATATAGTCAGTAAAAATAAATATTTATCTGTTTGTTCTTTTTTTGGTCTGCTTTACAGTGCTTTGAAAACATAAATTCTTCTTTTCACGATGACAGGATGCTGAGAAAAGGGAGCTCTGTTTGTCCCAGTACACAGTCCCTCTTCATGCCACACATTTTGTTGATGACTTTAATTTTAAGGCAGTGGCTATGCAAGTGTGTCTGACACAGGTTCTCAAAGAAAAAGTCCTCATTAAAGATAGGGTTCCTGCTTCTCCTTATAACTGTGCTTCTCTGTTTCTGCTGTTTCCCCGGAGTGATAGAGAGCGTCACAAAACAATTGATGCTTTTAGGGTCAGCATCTGGGAGGTAAAGACCTTCAACACTTATAAGTCGGACACGCAGCCTCTGTGCTGCTGGACAGTATTCTGTAGATAATCGCAGGGAACCTCCATTCTCTAGCAACACAGCATTTTCTGCAGCGAAGCTGCTTCTACTATACAGGAGATCCATAGGAAAGACAGAGTCCATCATCCCATCAGAAACTCTCCGGAATATGTTTGGGCTGCTGTCTGTGGAGCTACACTCATCAGCTGACAGTGAATTGTTTCTAGAGAGCCCTGACTTACTCTTTCTTTTAAAGGCTCTAGAGAAGAGCTTATCCTGACTTATAGCTTTCAGCAAAGAGCTACCCCTCGGGAAGGACCTGTGAAGCAGAGGAGAGCTGAATGGGGAAGAGTCTGTAGAAGAGGAGGTTTCACTATCCATGGTCCCAGAGCGACTCAGTGACCTCAGCCTCAGTGTTGTGAAACTGCTACAAGAGAAAGCTCTTTGGCATGTAGATGTGCTTGAGCGTGATCTTGGCATTAGAATTGGAAGGCTGGCAGGGTCATTGTGGAAAAGAGATTCCTTTCTTCTTGTGTTGGGGCTTTCCAACAAGGTGCAGAATCCATAGGAGGTCTGAGCTTTGGGGAGATGTGGCAGGGAAAGTGCTGCTTGTGCCTGAGGGTCAGCATTCGTACTTTCCTCCTCCATTGGCTCTTCTGCACTATCAACCTGGATAATATGTGTATCTGGTATGATAAAAGTTCCATAGGCTGCCCCAGTAAGGTCAGGCACAGACCTATAAAGAGACCTCAGTCTGTTACCCCTTTGTGATGAAAGTAGTGGAGGAATACAGAATTCAGGAATTCTGTCTGGAGTTAATACATTGCAACAAGGTATAGGACGTTGACTCCTTGTGAGATCAGACCCTTGCCCCTGCATATCTGTTGCCTTCAGCTTCTCCAAAAACCACATGTGTCCTGTCAGGTGACTAAGAATTATCCTGTAACAAGAAAAAACAATAACAATGATTACCTGCAACGTCTACATTAAATGATGTGATCATGAAACAACTATATATTATAAGTACACATGCAGATTATATTTCATGTGCAGTATTATGCAAATTGTATGGTATAAACAATTTAATATAATGAAATAAAATGTCGCTCCCTTAGTTCCTTATTTCTCAGAGATGTAGCTCACATTTGCTATGCAAAGCTAACATTGTTATATTGAAGATAAAGTTTACCTGTTCCAGTAGCGAAGTCCTGTTCACATCACTTAGAAACAATCCTCTCTAAGGTTGCATATGTCTGCAGCCAAACAGGAAATCTGTGCTGCTTTAGCCCAGAGCAGTGAGTGAGCTCAGTAAACCCTGACACCTGCTTTTATAGCTGAATTGGGCTCTACTCCAACGAATCAGCAGAAAGTGGGTGGCAAATATCTTTCACTGGAAAGGGACACAAGGAAATGTAGTGACACAACGGAGCCTTGTGATAACAACACGTAATTAATGTTAGTTAACATTCCTTTTAGCTGATCCACAGTAAAAAAGATGTACATTGAAGCAGGATCAGTAAATATATTCTGTAATACTTCAAGATCTAATTTTACCAATACATGTATACTTACGCTGAATATGTCCACGTAAGAAAAAAGGGAGCATAATAAAAGCATAATAAAAGTTATATAAGAGGAGAAAAACATTTGAGTCAAAAGAAGCCTTGGGGCCAGATTTACTAAGCTGTGTGTTTGGAAAAGTGGAGATGTTTCTCATAGCAACCAATCAGATTCTAGCTGACATTCTCTATTATGTAATAGGAAAATCTGATTTGTTGCTATGGGCAATACCTCCACTTCTCCAAACTCACAGCTTAGTAAATCGGGCCCTTGATGTACATTGGAATCAAAGACACATCTAGAGTATATAAACTTAATATTAAAAGACATCCACATGCCTAACCCCCACATGGGAGGCGTGGATAGAAAGGCAGATGAAGGGAAGTGGGCGGCGGTAGGCACGTAAGCACAGATCGGCATTCAGACAAGCACAGAGCCGTTCGGAGAAGTTAAGGCTGGTTGTAACATGTCCAATGTCTGCACAAGAGACGGGAGTGACGGGAGTTCCATGCGGAAGGAAAATGCACAGAGATCTGGATTTTATGTACTCAAGCGTACCCGAGTTACGCACTACTAAGTATAATGCCACTCCCCTCGCACGCACGTAACTTATCTGATTTACGTCTTCAGAACCTTCACTTTTCATTGCTTATCTATGGTCGTACGTAAGTGCCTAACCCAGCCCATGCTGTACTATTTAAATGCCTCCCTCCTCCCACAATGCGTATTTTTGGCTTGCGCAGGGATTTCACACCCTCGTAGTTACATACAAGATACGTACGATCACAGTTGCGTAACATATGCCAAGCGCAAGCGCAGTGCGTTCCCACAGCCAGATTTACACATGCAGCATGTGTAAGTTAGCTGTCGCTATTAAGGACCTGATTCACACTTAAGGATGATGGGGTAGATCCAGACCTACAGGCTAGTTACGTTACAACACAGCGTATTTACACTAGCGTCATTTCTATGCGCTCCCCTAGGCACTCGTATGTACATTGGCCGGTTTACACTGCCCAAACCCTACCTTAACTTTTGATAGCGTAAGTACTGACATACGTAATACATTTATGTACGTGACGGCCAAACCTAGCCCATACTGTCCAATTTAAATTCCTTCAAAGCGTAATTACGTGTGTCGTATTGATGCCCCCGCCCCATCCATAATTACGCTGATGGTACATACGTTCGGAGTTACGTGGCATAACATTTGCAGAGCGCATGCGCAGTAAATACAAATGTGTGAAATTACGTCATTGGCTAGTGTAAATACACCAGCATACTTAGCTTAGCATCTGGCCCGAATTTAGAAATGTTCCAATTTGTTCCTAAATATACGCACAGACCAGATCCGTAAGAACGATTCACAGATAGTAAAGGATCAAACTAACCACACCCCCAGCTTCGGGACATGCTAAGTACCTGCAGTTTTCTTGGTGCATACATTTAAGTGCAGATATTTTTCTTTACTGTGAATCACACATAGGTCGTTAGGTTCTTAAAGTTAATCAACAATCACTGATCCACCTCTAAAAGCAATTGTTGTTTAAAAACACTAAGGGTTCTATTTACATACCTTCCTCGTTCTCTGTGAAGGAAGCTGCATCAGGCTCGCTTATCATCGCAGCGAGCCTGGCAGCTTCCTTCACATGATTTACTAATACTCACCCCTCCTCCGAGGTCCCGCGATGAGCCGCGGGTCGGTGCTGTGCTTCTCCTCCGTGCGATCCCTTGCACATGCGCAGTATCTCTCAATCAGGACTTAGAAAAATTTCAGTGCCGACATGAGAAACACTGCACATGCGCACTGCTTTTCTTTAGGCACTTTTAAATTTTTCCAACTCCTGACATGAGAAACACTGCGCATGTGCAGTGTATTCATGCCAGGACCGGACAGCTGCAGCCCAACGGGACACCCGGACAGGTGAATAATGTTTATTCCTATTTTCTATGGGGTAATATTTATTATTTTTTTAACTTTTATATTTTATTTTTATTTTTTTTAACTGGGGCACTATTGTGATGTATTCCGACGGTCTCCCCATACATGCCTTCCTTTTCCTCCCCCTAATAACAGCTATTAGGGGGAGGAAAAGAGGGGTATATGGAAACATTGCCAGAATAATTGTCACTAACGCCAGTCTGAGCTGGCATTAGTCTGACGCTGGGAGCGGAGTGTAAAACTCCGCTCCGACGTTCTGTAAATATGGTCCACTTCATTTTAATGCGATAGGGACAGTTTTGAAGTGAAAACTGGCCCTATCACACTAAAATGATCTTTGTAAATAGACCCCTAAATCATAAATAAATGTTGCAATTGTTTTTGTTCAGATTTGAACTGTAACCCTTAATGTGCTGTGCAACAATGTTTTTCCTGTATAATGTTTGTAAATAAGTTTGTTTAGTGTATTTGAGGTTCATTTTTTTTCTCTTCTTTTTTGCCAGTTGTATTTTATTTTTACTAATGATTTTTTTTTTTTTTTTTTTTTTACCATTAAAGGTCATTTGCTTATAAAATCTATTTATTTGAAAAAAAAATCTTACAAATAAAAGAATTAAAAATAATATTAATATATTGTAAGCAAACATGTTTGATAAAATATACATCATCATTAAACATTATAAACATTAATTCAGAGAACCATGAACCATTTAATAAATGTTGAAGCCGAAGGAGACATATAATATCACACTACCTGTTTTAAGCCAGGAGTTCATAAGCAATGTAAAATCAATTATAAATAAAGTGAATAAAACATATAAGTAGGTAGGTGTGTTATAATGTAAAAATATGAGAAGTAGGTGACATAGATCTAATAAAATAGGTAATAAAATTATGGTGAGTGAACCAAGGGTCAAGAAAGCAAATGAAGTGCTACTGGCAGGACCATAGTGAAGGTATAGGGAGGATAGAGCTGAGGAAATGAACTGAGGATACTTTAAGGAATTAGAGTAATATTCTGATATATTGTATTGGTAAATAACAGCAATAACAAATTTCCAGGACTTGCAATAAGCAGTAATACTATAAAAAATCATTATTATCACCACTTTTTTGCAGTCTAGGTAAACGTGATGGAGTTGTTATATTGCTACCTATTAGAAATATTATATAAGGTGAGCAGCTATATATTAGTAATAGGAATGGGTGGCTACAATTTAGTATTACTAACCTAGTACCCAAACAAAATACATACTTACAAACATACTCACTGCTGGGCTTTGCTATGAAACGGTAAGAGCATTTAAAAGGTCACATTCTTCTGAATTAATCATAGATTAATGCTTTGAATGGATTTAATATTCATTTCACTTTTCCTATTGAGCAAGAAGCATGATGCTGGAGAATAGCGCCTCCTACAGCTCAGTCATAATAAATCACATATAAACATGCTGCATTGCATTTTCCATGTTGCATATTGCCTATTTCTGGTTTTGGAAACTTCTTCATAATAAAATGTTGTGTGGAAATATCTGCACACATTGGGCCTCATGCTGAGATTTTGTGGGTAAAAGCAGGTGAACGAAAAACAAATACATTTGTGCCCCTTTGGATTTGTTTGCAGGAGATTCATACAAAACCCATTGCTGTGCTGTGCAGACACAAGCCATTCTGTGCAAGTGAGGATAGCTGTCAGCTGCTGGCAGATTAGACAGCGCTTAGCAGTCAGTCTAAAAGTGCTTTTATAACTGACTTTCTTTCCAGCAGCCGACAGCATAGTGTTATTCTGACGATGATGGCCCCTCCTCTGCTGTCAGAGAACATTGCTAAGCTCTCAGCTGCTGGAAAGTTATTTATAAACAGCTTTCATAGAGTAAGTGCTGTGCCACTGGAAGCTCAGAACTCTGTAGGTGGTGGGTGGGCGACTGCCTTTACTCCTTCACCTATGGGTCCCATAGCAGCTTCACTGACTGTGCCTACAGTAGTTAAGCGACCACTGCACCCATCTATTTTAGTGTGTGGTTGTGTAAGCACATTCGGTCAGATCCTAAGCTAAGTACGCTAAGCCGATGACATAAAATCGCCCATTTGCATTTACTGCGCATGCGCGTGGCAGATGTTACGCCACGTAACTCCTAATGTACGTACCATCAATGTAAATACGAACAAAGGGGCGTGGGCATCAATACGACACCTGTAATTACGCTTTGTAGGCGGAGGGAGGCATTTAAATTGGACAGTGTGGGCTGGGTTTGGCCGTCACGTACGGAAATCCATTACATACATCAGTACTTATGCTAGGAAAAGTTGAGGTAGGGTTTGGGCAGCGTAAAACGGCCAAAGTACATACAAGCTAGAGGAGTGCATAGTAATTACGTTAGCGTAAATACGCTACGCGTTCTAACGTAACAAGCCCGTAGCTCTGGATCTACCCCATTGTAATAAAAGAAATGTCATCTTTAAATACTGATACAAGGGGTTGGGTTAATAGAATTGAAACAACTAAAATTCTCACAATTGTGTATTTTTTAACTGTAGACTTACATTTAAAAATGTAACGAAGACTTAAATTACACAAACCTTTTATGACTGTAATTGTGCCAATCTTTAATGCCCTGATGTAAAAAAAAGAGAAATACGATGCAGATCCCACATTGCACAGCTATATATTGATAAAACACATGAAAACAAAACAGGCAATAGCGCCCTCTTGCCATTACAGTTTTGAATTACTTTATTCAGCATATTCCAACTTTAAGGTGTTTGTTTATACTTTATCTGGGCAAGTATATGTTATTAATAAATCAGAAACAGAGCGCTTACATTTTTAACAGCTATTGAAGTATTATTGTAAAATATGTCAAGGTTGCATCAAGCACACTTCTGATAAAAAATCTATCAAATTTAAATGTTGCAATTCAAAGAGTATATTTGTCTGTACAATTTATGTCTGCTCTTTGTTATATTCATACTTTCATATTTTTTAAACTGTGGCGAATGCACTGGGAATGGCGTGTGATCGCATCGAAACTTCCGTAAAAGGAAACTTTTTTGATACCTAGGATTGAAAAATATCCACATTTTGCAAAAGCACATGTGCCACATTACCAGTACGGATCTAAATCCTCTGGAGCAGGGGTTCTCAACCCTGTCCTCAAGTACCACTAATGGTCCATGTTTTGTAGGTCTCCCTGCAAAACCTGTTGGGTTGAGAACCCCTGCTCTGTAGCATTTCTAGCCTATGTGTATTATGATTACCAACTAATTACGGGTACAGAATTTCATTCCATTAATTAATTAATTAACTAATTTATTCATTTATCTCCTAAACCTTTCCAATTTAAATAAGTGTATGGGGTTCAATGTGTTATGAAAGAGATTTAATTTGCACAAATAAACTCCCACCAAGAACCCTCTACTAGGATGATGTTTTTTGCCATTAAGCTTGTTCCAAACTGTAGTAGTAGTAAACTAAGCTGCTGTGCATGTTTTCATAAATCAATATGGGTGGTACCCATGTATCTGTGGGCAATAAATTCACATACAGAACATAAATATTGCTTCTCTAAATCAACGTATGTACTCTTTTCCACTGTAATGCAATGCTACAACTATATCTAATTAACAATTTGTGCACTTTCTAGAGAAGGGGTGGCCAGCCCTTAGAGCCAAAAAGTTACCATCGAAGTCTCAAGGAGTCTTGTGACCTTGTAACCGCTTACTGTTCTCCTGCCTCCCAATATGGTCCATCATGTGTCTCCAGCAGGGCCGGCACTAGGGTGTTTGGTGCCCCAAATTTTAAATTTGCGCCCACCTGTTAAACAATTTCACATTATAGTTAATATAGTGTAGTACACATATAAGCATCATAAAACACTATCTTGTAACCAGAGTAAAAGAAAGCAAATCCTACTATACAATACAAACAGCCTCCTGGTCTCCACTATACAATTCCCACTTATTCCTAAACACTGCCTCACAATACAGATTATGGGCCATATTCAGACCACCGGACGTATATTTTCAGTACGTAGATTGCGTGTATGCGGTCTTAAAAAAATTACTACGCATGCGCAGTATACAATTTCGGTAAACACCAGACATATATGCAATATGTCTGGTGGTCTAAATACAGCCCTACATATCTTACTATACATACTATTCATCCAATCTCTCCCCCTTTCATGTATTCAGTCTTCTATTATTTCCCCCAAGTGTGTCCCCAGCTTCCCAGTATTCCCCATCACGTGTCTACAGCACCCCAGTATCCCCATCATGTGTCTCCAACCCCCCTACAATCCCCATCTTGTACCTGCAGCCCCACAGTATCCCCATCATGTGCCTCTAGCCCCCTATTATCCCCATCATGTGTCTCCAGCCTCCACAGTAACCCCATCATGTGCCTTCATCCCCTCAGTATCCCCATCATGTGCCTCCAGCTCCTCCAATTTACCCCATTATGTGCCTCCAGCCCCCAGTATCCCTACCATGTGCCTCCAGCCCCCCAATAACCCCATTATGTGCCTCCAGTCCCCCATCATGTTTATACAGCCCCCCAGTATCCCCATCATGTGACTCCAGCCCCCCAAGTAACCCCTCATCTTCCTTCAGCCCCCTAGTATCACTATGTTTACATACCTTGTGTCTCCTCCACAGCGTTCTCCTATCTCACTTTATCTTCCTACCCTCATACAGGAAGTTCCTGTATGAGCCTCAGTGGCTGTTACATAGAGCAGCTGAAAGGAATTTTCCAAACAGCTGCTCTATGTAATGGCCGCGGCACCTCATACAGGAACCTCCTGTATGAGTTGCCAGACAGCAGAGTGGGGAGCAAGAGGATGACGACCAGTGCCTCTCCAGCGTGGAGCCGGCCCACGCCACATCACTCCATGGAACACATTGCGCCTTATATTCCCCATCATGTGTCTCCAGCCTCCTAATATTCCCTATTATGGGTCTCCAGCCTCCCAATATTCCCCATCATGTGTCTCCAGCCTACCAATATTCCCTATCATGTGTCTCCAGCCTTCCAATATTCCCCATCATGTGTCTCCAGCCTACCAATATTCCCTATCATGTGTCTCCAGCCTCCCAATATTCCCCATCATGTGTCTCCAGTCTACCAATATTCCCCATCATGTGTCTCCAGTATCCCAATATGGAAGACGGGTAATGTGTTTGGAGTTGGCTGGATTTCTGCAATTGGTTGATGACATGACACATTGTATACTCTCGTATAAACAAAAATAAAAATATAAAACCATAATTTTTCCAACAGAAAATAAACACACAGAGAATCATTGGTTAAGAGATTTATTTATAATTCAATATTCAGAATTTGGAGGGTATCAATAAAACAAAAAGTTTCAATAAATGAATTACTGAAAATGAAGATCAAACAGAAAACAATCAACACAACCTACCCTCTTGGGGAGACACCAAACCATTTACAAAAATGTCCTGGAGCCTGGGTCCACCTACCACAAAGTAAGGGCCCAATATCCTATCTTCCTAACCAAAGTCCTATCCCCCAGTTCCTCCTAATATCACGTGCTATTCCCTCTCAGCCCCTGCTTGCTGTTATCTCCCTCACTTCCTTACTACCTTCCCCTATTACCCCTTAATAGCTCCCCTCCTCTTCTAACACAGTTAACCTTTGCTATATTTTGCTCTCACCCAAAAATAACAGCTACCTCTGCAACATCGCTTGGTTCCTTATAGTAAATGTTGCCTACATACATTTTATAGGTAATTTTCTGACACTAATAATCACTCTATTATTGTGTAGATTGTTTTTACTTATTTTATGTTTTTTTTAAATGTTAGATGTATTTCTTCCCAATTACTGCGTATAGGAAATAATGGCAGGAAGATACATATGCCTCATGGATGACACAGGATAAGTCTAAAGTCGTTGAGCTGTGGACACACAGAAGAGAAGATTTTCAATCAACATTTCCTGAACAGCTTTCAACACGTCAAGAACTACTAGCAAGTCATCCCAAGACAGATGACTGCAAAACGGTGAGTCCATACTTCACTATATTTTTTGCACACATTTACACTATACATTATCCTTAGGTTTAGTTAGTACACGGTAGCCACCACAATAGTTTAATAAACACACAGGGACACATTAGTTAGTTTTAATGTATAGAAATGTATTGTTTAATCATTTATTCTTTATTCATGTTTAGTATTTCTGTTTATTGGGGAAACTGTTTTTGTTTTTTGACACATTACTCTGCATCATTTTTCCCCTTGTCAGGCTGACGCTTATAGTACTTGCACTACTTTTGTTTTCTGCCACTGCTGTGTGGCAATGTTTCATAGATGTGCTATAAACTGCAGTGTGTGTTTGTGCCACTGCTCTGTTTAATAATAGTAAGAAACAAGCCAGGCCGCTGCAGCATTTGGCCTAAACTGTATGAAAATAATATTGTTACCTGTGAGGTGCTCAAAATTTACTAGAAATTACTGAAAATTATTGTTAATGGAGTAAATAATAATACAGGAACAATAAATAGCCAAATTATGCGATTTTAGCATTTTGTAGCAATTTTTGAAAAAAAATACAGACCCAAAACCAAAACACGTGTCGGCGGTTTTGGCAAAACCAAAACCAAAACCAAAACACAAAGTTAATACAGATCCAAAACCAAAACCAAAACACAGGCGTCAGTGAACATCTCTAGAATAAACCTTTTCTGACTGCTTTGGATTTAAAAATAACCCATTTGCAGCTCATCTCCACTTATATAAAAGATACATAGATGACATTGTTATTATTTGGGAAGGTGATTCTACAACCTTTAAACAATTTTTCCAATGGATTTCTGCCAATGAATACAACCTGAAATTCACATTCAACATGGCTGAGGATGAAGTAAATTATTTAGATCTGAAATTAATCAGCTCAACAAATAACATAGAAACAGCTAATTATATAAAAAACGTTGATACCAACAGCTATTTACATTACAAAAGTGGACATTTAAAACAGTGGAAAGATAACATTCCTCTTTCACAGTTCTGCAGAATCAAAAGGAACTACAGTAACAACGACACCTATGAGACTCAAATGGAGATTTATGCTGACAGATTTGAACAGAGGGGATACCCGGAAAGGATAATTGAAGCTGCCAAAAAGACGACAAAGGAAACAAGAAGAGAGGATCTCCTAATATACAAAGCTAAACAAACTGACACACAACCAGTGTCTTTCATCACAACATACAGTAGTGCTGAAAATCAAATTAAAGAGACTTTTAATAAACATTGGAGCGTATTACTGATGGATCCTGTACTTAAATTAGTCATTCCAGAACGGCCAAAAATCATATTCAGGAAAGCCAGAAGTATGAAAGAAATCCTGGCCCCTAGCAACCTAAAAAATAAAGTATGCAAATCTGAAATAAGAACTTCTTTTCAACTCAAAGGTTCTCACAAATGTGGACACTGTGTGACATGTAAATACATGAATTCCCAAAACATTTTAAAAGTATTTTCCAATTTTAACAATACAAAGGATTTTAAAATTAAACATTTTATGAACTGCACCAGTTCTTCTATTATTTATTTATTGGAATGCTGATGCGGCTTGAAATATGTAGG
>WWET01003310.1:140332-159990 GCA_011038615.1 Limnodynastes dumerilii | reverse complement strand
GTAGGGAAAACCAAGAGAATGGCAAAGTTACGAATTCAGGAACATGTTCGTAGTATCAAGAACAAAATGACCAACCACACAGTACTTGACCACTTTTTACGGGAACACCAAGCGGAACCCTCACATCTGTCAGTTAAATTTATCGAACAAGTTGAACTGGGCCCAAGAGGAGGAGATCTGGCCAATAAACTATCAAGAAGGGAAATATATTGGATCTATACTCTCAACACTCTCAAACCCAACGGACTCAACGACTATTATGAGATTGCCCCCTTCTTGGACTAACTTGTTAAACATTTTTTTGTTGTTGCTTCTTATTGTTTTTTTATAGTTGTTTTTGTTTTTTTGGCATTTATCTATTTCTTAACCCCAGTTTACTGAATCCCCCCAGGATTACTTCTTCTTATTTATTCATTTATTTATCTAAACACTCACACACTACTATATTTTATTATGGCAATACACTCTATCATTATAGTTATACCCCCCACCTCTCATTACATCCAATTACTTTATATCTAACCACTCCAATTTTATATCTAACTATTTGTCTGATTAAATTTCATTATTTGACTCAGCTGCTTCTCAACGACACTCTATCTACACTAATTACTCCTTTCACTCTTTTCACATCTCACTACTCAGAGTTTCTTATTCTAATTCTTGTTTCTCTTTTCTCCACATACTATATTTATCCTTTTGCACACAACATCCTCATTCCTTCTATCTATACTAACTACTCTCCTTAGTTTTTCACATCCCATTACTTTTATCACCATTCTGATCCTCTTCCTTTTTTTCACACATAATATTTTTTCCCTTTCTATACTCATCATTTTCCCCTAATTCACTAGCAATAAATAGCATCCTTATTAACACCTAAATTTATGTATAATCTTCCTTAATTAATACCTCATCGTTTTTTCTTAACTCTTCATTTCCAAAACGAATTACCGTCATTTCAGTTTTTATTGTTTTTTAAATTCATTAATTATTATGATCCTTTTTACCAATATTTATTAATTCTCTTTTATGATTCTTACTAACTCTCTTACGTTCCACTACTTAACTTGTTTTGAATGCCCAGTATGATATTGAGCTCATTAGTACCCAGCTTTTATATCCGTCATCCTGTTGTTTTAATTTTCCCCATATAATCTATCTGTTTTTCGTATACTTAATATGTTTAATCACCACCAATCCCTATATATTTTCTATAAATTCTCCGTTTATGTGCTACCTCCGTTTTAATTTGTCCCAATCGCCCCATATAACTTATACTCTCCTCTTCTGATTTTCTGAGTAGCGCTTACTTTATATCTTCATTATATTTTCTTCATACCTTCTCTATATGTTTTTTGTCCATGTGCTACTTTTGTGTAAAAGTTTGCTCATACATTTTTTTACTTCATTACATATATTTCGTTTTAGAGATTTCTCATTTTATCGATATATTTACACCATTTGCTTGTCCGGATTTTTAAATCTTTATTACCATTTAAATCCCCTTGTTTTGATGCTTTGTAACAATGTTATTTGTAAATACTTTATATTAGTTTATTAGCGGGATTTCACAAAGCTACACAGATACCTGTCAATCATTGCACATGTAAACAAAGCACCCGATTGGTCCATTTCCTTATCGGTACCCCTTTCCCACGGTCTTCTGTATTTAACTGCTTGTCCCACACTATCTATTTCTATACAATCCCTGATGAAGTCGGTAAGGGCAGACTTTTGCCCCAGACGAAACGCGTTGGGTGGACGATTCCTATCAGCTTCTGAGCAGCATCCACAGCCGAGGACAATTTCCTTCTCCTATTCGCAGCCACTGAGTGGATCGGTGACAGTGGGCGGCAGTTGCAGACATACCCAGCGCACAATAGGACTGGCTCATTGCTATATATTTTTACCATGCTTTTTTATAATCTATCATTTGGTACGCTGATTACCTTTTAATTTATTGAAGTAAAACATTATAACTTTGAATGCACTATGGTCTGTTTTTCTTCTCTCTTTCTCTTTTATCTCCCTACCTCATCATTCTAATTGAGGATTGCTAAGGACTTATAATTACCACTTTGAACTTGTTATTGTTCTACAAAGAATATTGAAAACATTTATCTGACCTAGGCGCAGACCTTAAATACCAACTGTAAACTTCTTATCAGAAATTGACCTGTGGCACCTACAGGACTTTTAAGGACTGCAGCCCAGGATAAATACCTCTGGATATAGGCAGATTACTATAACATCTTTTATTTTGTACTGTTACACCTTTTTGCGCCGGTCCACCCTATCTCTATACATATATATATATATATATATATAAAATTATTATTTATTTATTTATTTATTTCTTTTTTACCTGGATCTCCTTTCTGGCCTTGCATGCCATCTCTGCCATCTCTTCCGTTAAGACCTTGAAACCCTTGGATAACTGAACACACAACTGGTTTTTCTTGTTGTTGACATGATGCCGGTAGAACTATCATAACCATGAGTGTAATAAGTTGTATATAGAGCTCCATTCCTAGGAATCTGTCTGAAAAATAATTCATTTTTATTTTTTGCTACAATTTGCAAGGAAGAGTTCAAAAGGATATTTGGTATTCTCTACATATATCTCCCAGTAGGAGTATAAAGTAGGGGGTATGTTAATTTTTGGACCTTTACTTTCACTTTTATCCCATTCATTGTAACCCAATAAATTAATTTTAAAACTATTTTAAGTGTAATAACTCATAAGGGTATAATTTATTATGCTATACATTTGCATTTTCAATGGGTTAATGAATGTTCTCAGTTAATTTAAAGTAGTCATTTTAAAGATTAAACCCAAAGAATTGCACTTTTAATAAAATTGCCTGTTTTTAAATAGAACTGACTGAATCACAGAAAATCTGTGCTATTACATATACCTCATGAACTTCATGAAAAGAGTTTTATGTAATCCACAAGGGGTTAATCTGCTTGCCACAGAAACAAAGGGAAAAATTGCCCCAGCACTCTGCCATAAACCAGTAACAGACTATACTGTTCTATCTGTAAAATAAAACACAGAAATGTGCGTTATGCATATTGTACAAATATGGGATAAGCCACCAGCCACCGTCAAGGCCTTTCTGTATATGGTGGTCCTAACTCTAACAATGAGAGTCCCAATGTTAATACATATTTATATATATTCTATATTATATAAATTTTATTTCCTCACACACACACAAATACGCATTTGTTTCCCCACACACAAATACACAATTGTTGTCACACGCACACACTCTTCCACAAATACACAAAATACATGAATTATATACATAAATTGAACTATGAACCTACCTTATACTGGATTTTGATGGACTCATTCCCTTCTCCTGTCGGATCTGGTGTGCAATCAGACCATGACTGACACTGACACACACACTCCAACAAATCGTTGCAAGTCCCCGCTGAAAATCCTCTCATTCCAAAATAGGGACAGCCGAAAGTAGCTTTTTGGCTGTCCCTATTTGGAATGAGATGCATTTCAGAATTTTTTTTTTATGATTGGGTGAGTATGCGATTCGTATACTAACACATGAATTTTCGAGAAAGTGCAGCTGGGGACTTAGGATTAGGCTAAGGAGGGGACTTAGGGTTAGGTTGTGGGGGGGGGGAGACTTAGGGTTATAGGGTTAGACTGCGGGGGGGGGACTTAGTGTTATAGGGTTAGACTGCGGGGGGGGGAGACTTAGGGTTAGGGAGTGGGGTTGCTTACTTTTCGGTGTTCGGTGCTCCAGGGATCGATTGCTATGCCTCTGCCTATGCATAAGCAATCGATATCCAAGCCAGTTCGGAACTGGCTGAGAGCAAACAGCCCTATTGAAATAGCGCCATTCGCAACCCACATTCCCCAAAAATACACATAACTGTTGTCACATACACACAAATGCACATAATTGTTGTCACACACACAAACACATATAACTATTGTCACGCACACAACTGTGGAGGAACATATACACATAACTATTGTCAAACACACATATAAACATTACAATTGTCACACACACAATTACACAAAACTCTTGTCACACAAACACATAACTATTGTCACACACACATATACAGATAACTATTGTCACACACACAAATACACATAACTATTGTCACGCACACAAATACACATAACTATTGTCACACACACAAACAAACACACACATAACTGTGGAGACACACACACTTATATACTTACTCAGTGAAGCCATTTCAGTGTCCAGCCCAGACGTTCCCTGCATTTTCCACACTCCACTGCAGGATGACTGAGGCCCTCTAGAGGCTGCAAATGTGCTGGCTACCTGTTCTTTTTTATTGATGTCTGAATGACAGCTCAGACGGAGCAGGGATGGCTCCTAGAGATCCCTGATCTGCAGCTGCTGCGTCTCATGGATAGCAGCAGTAAATCAGAGATCTCCTCTTATGTGCAATGCTATTATATATTATTGTATATAGAAGGAGATCTCTGGTTTACAGCTGCTGTCCAGGAGCCGCACACCAAACATTAAAGAGCCCCATGCGCCTCCAGAGCCGCGGGTTGGCCACACCTGCTCTAGTAGGCATACCTCCTCCAGTATAGCACAAGCCACGCCCCCTCTAGCTGAGCATAAGCCACACACACCCTCTAGCTGAGCATAGGCCACGCCTCTTCTGACTAAGCATAAGCCACCCCTCCTCTGCCTGGAATTCTGAGCCAACTGTGACATCATCACAAGTTATTATAATGAAAGGCTGATGTATAGACAAGAGATAGTTGCAGTCAGTGGGAGCTAAAAAGACAACTAACAGCCTCCTAACACCCAGATCAGAAACTGGGCATCTAAGTATTTTATTTCCTTTTCTTTCAGTGTTGCATGTAACATAAAATTCCTGTCATTTTATCCCTTAATTAAGTAGAAAAGAATATTCTGTCTACATTATTATTACGAATAGAGACAGAGAGATGGTGAAAATCTGGCCAGGGAGTGGAGGTATAGGGTTTGGTAATTTTAGAAAGGCCACACACTAGGGCGATATTGGGTCCAATATATTTTAAGTATTAAGATAAAATATCATCACTAAGCGTTTTTTGACTGTTTTATCGCCATTAGTGAAGAGAATGGTGTGATATGAGGCACTAAGTGAATTATTAAGCAACCCCTCATGTCATCACATCTATCCTTAATTTACAACTAAAGACTTCTACATCTTATAGGAAATAGCTGCAACAAATATATGGACACATCTGGGTCTTATCTCATTACATTGTAAACTACAATCAAGACTCTCTCCCATTAGTTTTCTATAATAATATACATCAGTATACAAGCAAAAATGTGTTATTGACAAGGAAATAATGAGTGCTATTAGAAAGCAATGAAGATTAACCTTATTAGATTGTGTGGTAAGCTGCTACAATCAGGGTGGTCTTAGCCTAATGTTTTTGTAACAGTATGTAGTAGTCTTCAGTTATATACAAGTAAATTATAAATAAAATAATAATAATAAAATCTGTTTAATAAATATTACAAATAATGATGGATTCTTCTCATTTTCAGATTGTAAGGGGAGACCACGTTGCACAAGACACAGGGAGAGAATGCATAAGTTGGACTCTGGGAGAGGCATGGCCACGAAGAAAGGCATGGCCAGGAGTGGCTGCAAGAAGAGGAACTGCCAAAAGCAGCTGCGAGGAGAGGCACGGCCAGGAGCAAACTCAAGGAGAGTCATGGCTGGGAGCAAATGCAAGGAGTGGCACGCACGGTCAGGAGCAAACGCGAGTAGAGGCACAGCCAGGAGCAAACACAAGTAGAGGCACGGCCAGGAGCAAACACGAGTAAGGGCACGGCCAGGAGAAAATGCAAGGAAAGGCACGGCCAGAAGTGGTTGCATAGAGAGGCACAGCCTGGAGCAAATGTGACGAAAGGCACAGCTGGGAGCAATCATAAAAAGAGGCATGGCCAGGAGCAAATGTGCGGAAAGGCACGTCCAGGAGTGGCTGAATGAAGAGGCACAGCCAGGAGCAAATGTGCGGAGAGGCACAGCTGGAATCAAACACAAGGAGAGGCATGGCCAGGAGCAAACGGGGGAGAGGCATGGCCAGCAATGGCCATGAGACCAGACACAACTCTTAGCAGAGAAATGAAAGTCTCCTAAGATCCAGATCAGGAATGGGGCACGTAAGTATTTTATCTCCTTTTCTTTAGTACTGCATGTAACACATAATTTCTATCATTAGGAATGCGTCCAGGGGTGAAAAGAGACACAGCCAGGAGCAGACATGAGCCGAGGCTTAGCCAGGTGCAGAGGAGAGGCACAGTCAGGACCAGATGCGAGTAGAGGCACGACCAGGACCGAATGCAAGAAGAAGCACGGCCAGGGCTGGATGCAAGTAGAGGCATGGCCAGAACTCCTAACATTTATATCAGGAACTGGGCACGTAACAGAGCACCGGCCAGGAGAGGAAGCGAGGAGAGTACCAGCCAGGAAAGGAAGCGAGGAGAGCACTGGCTAGGAGAGGATACCAGAAGAGCACTGGGCCTGATTCAGAGGCTGAAAATAAGAACTTAAAGTTACACCTGGGCAAAACCATGTTGATTTCAGGGGGAGTCAAGTTAATTTTATTCTATGCATGCAGGGAGAATGCTTTGCTTTTACTTATTGCACACAGATACCTGATCAGCTTTACTTTTAAACTGCTAATTAGACTTGAGCTGGGAAACATCACCTTTTAACTATAATACTGTTGCAACAAATGAAATTTGACTCCCCTGAAATCAACATGGTTTAGCCCAGGTGTAACTTTAAGTTCTTATTTTCAATCTCTGAATCAGGGCCACTGTTACTAACTAAAGTTTGAGCAATATGTATTAATATTGCTCCTCTGCATATTGTTGTCAAATAAAAAAATTGACTATAAACTCTATGTGATTAATATTTGCCATAAGCTGCCCAGACTCAAACACAATTATTAAATGAGGTACAGCTGGGTGATCCATAATGTTACACCATCATCTGCTTCAACAAAGCCAGAAATTAGCAGCAGCTTCATACGGGTCCATATGGTCAAAACCCTTGTGGTGCCCATAAGGAGTACAAGACGCAATGCCCTGAAATCAGGGACGTTGCTAGGGTGTTCAGCACCCCCTAGCAAACTTTAAATTTACCGCCCTTCAGGTTATCTAATTAACACTTATTAGAAAATACTTAATGGGCGTTAAATAATATATATGCATAAAAATATAAATAGAATATTATAGATCAATAAATGAATTCTGCCGTCTGGGAAGGCTGTGCAACTCTCCCTCCTGGGAAGAAAAACTATGTTCTCCATGAAACACAAATAAAGAACCAAAGACAGCTCTCAAAAAAGTATATAAAATAGTCTTAATGAATACCTAGATACCAGCAATTTATAAAAATCACAATTTATTATTGACAATATTTTCAATTCCACAAAACAAAAGATACTAAATATTTCGATGTATCAACACAAGCTATGGTGAATAAACAAGTCCTTCATTAGCTTTTGCACTATGAGTTACTATTATTGTCGGTGAGTGAAAGATGGTTAAATTACTTGGTGTTTGCGTCAGTCCCTGGTTTACCCAGTATCTTCAAAGGGTTGAAAAGCAACGCCGGTTCTTGCTTCCAGTATATATAAACTCACACTCGCATGTATGTATATGATGCTGATAGATAAGCTGTACTATACAAGTGTCGATAACACCTACAAGTTCACAGTTAAATGACAATTGTGTTTGACACTGGTGACTGATGCTTTCGGTTCTGGTGTCCGCATGTTCTCACTTAACACCAGTGACCGTCCTAGATTATAGTATCCATGTAAGGGTCATAAAACACAGTCTTGTAACTACAATAATAGAAAGCAAATCAAAGTCACTACTATACTCTGTGATACAATTTCCACTTCATCCTAATACTGCCACACAATACAGACCATGGGCCAGATTTACTAAGCTGCGGGAATGGAAAAGTGGAGTACAATGCACACGGACCCCTCAGAACAGGGGGCCCTGTGGTGCACAGTCTGTACCCCCTCTGGGGAGGGGTGCCATGGGGGTGGGGGTTCTGCGTTTGGGGGTTGCAGTCATTTGGGGGGTGATCGGAGACCTTAGGGGATGGAGGGCCATGTACAAATCCTGCACAAGGGCCCCCTCACTTCTTAAAACGTCCCTGCTTGCACATGTGTTAAAAGATGTTTTAAACACATTACTATCATGCTATAATATCAACTTATGCAAACAACCATGAATGATATATTACACCACACAATATCAACAGCAACAAAACTCCATACACCACCAACAGCAACAATACCCCACACAATATCAACAGTCATTATATCCCACCCAATATCACCATTCACTATACAACATCCATCCCTAACATCCATTATACCCCACCCAACACCAGCAGCAACTATAACCCATTGAACCTCAGCAGCCACCATATCATCCACAATCCCAACAGCCACACCCCCCCCCCACACCCCCCTTATTCACTCTCTTTATTTAGCCTATGATTTTTTGTGAACTCTAATTTTTTATTTAATGGTGAAGTTTTTTGTTTTGTTTTTACTTTGAAACTAAAGTAATGTGCTTACATTATAATAAGAGCATAAAAAGGATATTGGGCCTGATCCAGACCTACGCTCGCATGCGAGCTAACACTGATCGTAAGTGTAAAAACGGCAGAAAAAATGCACTGCTCATGTGCATAGTGTCAACTTCCGTTTGTACCTTTTCGTAGCGGCGATTCTGGAGTCCGTATTGTTTGCCTTTTTTTTTATACGACGGGGCGTGTTTATAGTACGAAGTTAGTACGGACGCTGGAGTTAAGGAATGTAGGCGGGGGGAGCCATATAAATTGTACAGTATGGGCGTGCTAAGCGTGGTTTATACGCAATGAACGTACGGACAGCCGTGGGAACAAACACAAAAGTTAGGGTAGGGTTTGCCGAGCGTATGGATGCTAAACTAGGTACGAGCAAGGGGAGTGCCTATTGCCGTGCATCAGTGGTACATTCGGCGATAATACGCTACACACAACAGCGTAGTTCTGGATCAGGCCCATTATGATACATTACAGCAATGTTAATTTCACTATTCAATGATGTTCACAAACTTGAATGTAACCATCACAAAGCTTACAAGAGCCATCATTTGGGACTTCAGTGATAGAAGTGTTTCTGTCGGAAGGGCAGAGTGTCTGACATAGTGCGAGTATGCAAGGTGTGAGTCAAATATAAAAATGTTTTATTTCAGCTTTCCCCAAGTCCTTAGACACAGTTATTAACGCAACAATTTCTATGTGAACACTGTGTAAGCATTAAATGTGGCTTTTGTTGGCGTTAAGATCTCAGTCCAGACATGGGTGTGGCATGAGTGCAATTCGGGGTGGGGTCAGGCCCCTGTTTGTGTACACTGTGAAGGTGTTGGACAGTGACAGCATAAAACAGTGCTCAGCACTCCATGTATGAGTGATGTTTAAAAATACATTGCTTAAAGCCCTCACTGAAGCACTGTAGCGAACTACTGTGAGTGTAGGGTGGGCAACTACCATGGGCTCCCCCTCTGCTCCTGGCCCCATAGCTGAACCCACAGTAGTTACACCATTGCACTTTAGTATTTGTGTGCTATAAGCAAAACCAATGTATTTGGCAAAGTTATTTCCACTTTTGATTAATCCAAGTTATATTCCTACAGCATCACTGTGTCCCATTCTCATCCAGATCAACAAAATATGCCTGATCCAGAGGAGCACACAAATTGTCACACAACATGCCTGTGATGAAATGATGGGGCCCGGAAGACTGGCCTGGCATCCTGGATCAACCCTCTTTCACTCTCCCACCTATCAGAGAGCATTTGATTCGCCCCCCCCCCCCCCTGTGTTCCTGCCTCCGAAGCTACGAGCACCTGACAGGCAAGCCCAAAGATGTTATCGATGCAACCAGACAGAATCCTGCGGTTCTATCCCTGGGGCATGGCCAGCCCCTGTGTCAGTGATGTATTACCCTCCAGAGGATTACCAGGTCGGAATGGAGCATGTTAACCTCCATCCTGCTGCGCCAGAGGTGATGGATGGAGTATATGTGGTGGATGTGATCTTCGGAGAAGGAGGGATTTTCCCCCAGAATATGAGGGGACATCTGCAGTCTGTCCTGGTGGGGGACCACAAAGTCCAAGGCTTGCGGGACTCTGGGGCATCTCTTACAATTGTGGAACCAGATCTTGTCTTCCCTTCCCAAGTGCTTCCTGATCATGCATCTGGACTGGGGTGTGGACCATGGGTTTGTGGAAGTCGCGATTTTGAAGGGCCTGCCCGCTAAAGTTATCCTGGGCAATGATTTGGGACAGGGACTGGTCATAAAGTTTGTACAAGTGGTCACCAGGAGTCATTGAATGTGGATTATCATGGCTTTGACAACCAGGGACACTGCGTTACCCAGTGCAATCCTTGACCAGGTGCAGGGGACCCCAAGCAACCTGCACACCCTATGGTGAGGAGCCCCAATGCGACCATTACTGCACCGAGGGATGACTTGGGGGAGGTAGACCGACTGGAGTTTAGGGAAGCCCAACGCACAGACACCTCTTTTGCCAAGCTTAGAAGTGAAGCTGACGCAGGGGTGGAGGATACACATGGCAATAAATTAGTGTGGGTAGGGGATTGCTGTACCGCATAGTCACTCCTGACACATAAAGATCCCAGCACTGAGATTAAACAGTTAGTTATCCCTGAACCATATCGGGCATAGCTACTGGCACTAGTGCATGACATTCCTGCAGCTGGCACGTGTTCTCCGGAACTTTTTCTGGCCCCGAGTCTCTCAGCATGTGAAGCATTACAAGGCCTCCTGTGACACCTGCCAAAAAATAGGGAAATCGCCTTGAAAGGCACCACTCTGCCCTCTACCTGTTATTGGGGAACCTTTAGCCCAAGTCACTCTTGATATTGTGGGACCCCTGCCCATATCTAGCCCCACTGGGAAGAAATATATACTGACCCTGGTGCATTTTGCTACCAGGTATCCTGAGGCGGTGGCCCTGTCATCTATAAATGCAGAACATGTGGAACAGGCCTTGATTGACATCTTCAGCAAGGTTGGGTACCCCCAGGAGGTAGTGACAGACCAAGGGACCCAATTCTAAGGAGAGCTCCTTCAGACCCTTTGGGAAAAGTGGGGAGTTAGACCCCTCCGTATCTCCCCCTATCATCCCCAAACAAATGGTTTATGTTAGCAATTTAATGGCACCCTTAAACACCTCCTGCAAGTTTATGTGCAGGCTGAAGGGATAGATTGGGAAAGGGCTTTGCAGCAGCAAAGGTGCCACAGGAGTCCACTGGTTATTCCCCTTTTGAGCTGTTAAATAGGCGGACCCCTAGATCTGGTCCGAGAGAGCTGGAAGGGAACTTTTCAGGAAAATGAGCAGCCCATATTGCAGTACGTGGAGGAGATGAGAAATAGAATGAGACGGTTGATGAGACTGTCGCAGGAGCACCTACAAAATGCTCAGGTCAGACAGAAAGAGTGGTATGACTCCCATGCCCAGGATAGGGAATTATGCCCAGGCCAGAAGGTGGGTACTTATCCCAGTCCGTAAGAACAAACTGCAGGCAACCTGGGATGGACCTTATACTGTTGTGAAGAAGTTGGGGCCAGTAAATTATGTGATTGCTTTGGATCAAGGAGGGAAGCACCTGCACACCTTTCATATCAATCGAGTAAAGGGATACATAGAGCGACAGGTAGGAGCGATGGTGGTATGTTGCCCATCGATGGAGGCCCCTGACCTAGACCCCCTGTCTGATTTGTTAGGGCAAGTTCCACGCCAACACCGATGGGCTTTCCTGGCGAGAAGAAGAGGACCCCAAGCCGCGCAGGTCACAAGGACGGGACGTCAGACATTATTCCACTACCCAGAAGGAGGGGCCACAGTTCCTCACAAGCTGAACCTGCCGAGACACAGGGCTAAAAAGTAGGGGGAGGAAATGTGATGAAACGTGGGGGACACAGAAGTCTACAGCTACTCTGAGCCTCGTTTCACATAAGGACATGGTACTTTTTATCCCTGTCTACCCTGCAGATGCAAATGTGTAGTTTATAGCTTATAGTGTGTTCAGTGTTATTGTGATTGGTGTGTCTCAGTGTCCAGCGACAGGAAACAGGTGAGGGGGCTGCATCTCCACCTGTCCCCCCCCCCCTCTACAGAAGGTGCTGGCAGTTAGAAACCAACGGCCTCAGGGACATCGTTGGGAAACTGGTTTAATCCGGTCTGTTGGGATTGAGGTGGCTCCTCTGCCAGTGTGATGAAACCCGAGGAGAGCCCAAGGACTTGACAGACTTTACCAGCTCGCTGGCGCTGTGGTATTTGGGGAGCCTGCCAAAAGAAGGGAGCCTGAGTCTCAGCGCCCCACCAAGTGAGGTGGAGAGCATTGGCCGAGCGGCCGGGACCTTGAAGACGCTGATCCGGGCAGGACTCTGCAGCATCAGCCGGTGACTGGATGGACTTTAATGCTGGTTAGAGACCGTCAGGGACCTCACTGGGACAGGTGCTGGTACTGATGGGTTTGGGTCTTTTGTTAAAAAGATAGGGCCTGATCCAGACTTACGCTCGGGTGCGTTTTTACGATGGTCGTAAGCATTAAAACGGACATTGGTACTTACTACGCATGCTTGGGCAGATGTTATGCTCATGTTGGTTATTAATAGTGTGAGCCCTTGCACTAAAACTACATCCATGACTGAATTTGGTAGAAAAATAAATCATATATTTTTAAATTAATAACTATAGTAATTATGTTCAGGTAATCTGCATTTTGATCTAAATTGGGTTTCATTGGGTGAGCATACAATTACTGTACATTGAGAAGTCCAGCAGAACACAAGTGGACATGAAGCGAGTTGTGTTTAGGTCTAGATAGCCTGCGATTGTGTGCACACTGTAAAATCCTGCAGATACTTTTAAGGCTGTGCTTTGTGTTTTGATGTTTTCATATTGGAATAATACCCCTCTAGTCTGAGGAGTGGAAGAAGTCACCAGGGAAACATAAACAACTTCTGTGGAGGCCTCATAGGCCCTGATTTACACTTAATAACGTACCGAAATATACACTGGCTGTGTGCGCATCACACAGTCATGGCCATTTGCAATGGGACCCACACTCTCTGAAGATTAGGCAGCTGTTAATGAGGTGAGTCTGGGTCCAGTAATCTAGGATCTGCTGCCAGAATCTTTTATCCAGAGGCCTTCACATGCACTCTCTCTAGGCTGAGAGGGGAGCCTCCCCATGTGGGCACCACCTTAGGCAGCTTATTAACACCAGCAGGCCCAGCTGAAAACTGAGATCAGCTTCTGTGGGGTAGAGTGAAAATGTCTGGCACATTCTTCAGGGCATTATCTACTTGGTCCTCCCTGCTTCCAGAAGTCCCTACTGAACAGTATAAGGGACATATCATTGAATGCAGACCCCAGATATCCCACCTTTCACATCTGGACATAGCCCCCAGCAGACACATACCACAGATACACCTGCCTTTCATATCCAGACTCAAGCTTTCCTTACTCCAGCCTGCAGAAACTAAAGTGCATCATCCCCCCCAAACCATATTACAATTTGGTCTCACTGCGGAGGCTTCTCACAGCATCTTCCCCACCCCATTGTCCCTTCCTACCTCAAGAAATTTGGGGTACCATTCCTGACTAATGATGTTTACCTGATAATAAGTGGGGGACTGTGGTTCCACTGACAACCATCACTCCACCTTTAATAATGCAAGATTCAAATACCAGTTATATCTCCATGCAGACTGTGCGTCTGAAAGTTGTTATATTGTCATTTTATTATTATTGCTCTTATTATTATTAATAACAATAATAACGTTTATTTATTTTGGCCACACGGTATTCACAGTGCTGTACTAGAGCAATAGAAAATCCATTAGTTAGTAATGATCAGTTTATGTGCCATGACCCCTAAATCCGTGTGTGTGTGTGATTGTGTGTGTGTGTGTGTGTGGGGCATGGTTCATAATGTAATATGTACAAAGCTACATGTCTAGTTAGAACCTAATATAGCGGCATGCTGATAATGTCCAAAACACAGTCCTCTTATTGGACCATATTCATACTTTAGTAAGTGTAGAATCTACGTGCGTATTTTTATGATCAGTAGGTACGGATACAAACCTATGGATCACACTCGCAAGTGTGAATCCGGTCCAGTTAAACTGCGCATGCCCAGAACCCAAATATACACATGGAAACCATGGCCAAGTGATTCACATACACGGATGACTGATGCACGCATCGCCATGTAACAACTCCTGCATACATGGGTATATTTAGATAAGTTTGCTATTTTACTCTTAAGTGTAAATCAGGTCCATTGTGAATAAGGAGCTGTAGTGAATTAGACCAAGGGCTAAAATTACTAAACTGGAAAAATGGAGATGTTACCCACAGCAACCAATCAGATTGTAGATCTCATTCTCTAGTCTGTAATAAAATAGTGGGAACTAGAATCTCATTGGTTGCTAAGGGCAACATCTCTACTTTTCCTTTTTTCGCAGTCCTAATTATCTCTGGTCTCAGTTAGGCAAGAAAAACAAAGAGAGAGAGATAAATTAATCAATGTAAATATAGTTGTAAATTTCTAAGCTAATGCATTAAAATAATCAAACAAAATGAACATACATGAAATAAGGAATATAATCTCCATTGAGAGAGGGTCTCTGTGACCTGCTATAATAGATGGAATTGGTATTCTCAGTACTGGATTTGCATAGGTCCAGGGAAGCATTATGTACACAGTAGCGGAAGCAGGACTGAAATAATGCAGGAGAACGAGTTGACTGTCCAAGGTGAGGAGCTTGATTATTTTATTGCACTCTTTTCAATTAAAGTAGCACTTTCACATGTATGGATCTTTACACAAAAAAATATTTTCTTCAAACCATGAAATATCACATATAGGACTTAAGGAGAGGTTTAAGGTTAGGATGAAGGGCTTACCTGTTGCCGTAGAAATATTTGTGGCTTTGGGAGTTGCAATACCACCACTCAAGAGATTGGAGACTGCAGACACATGCTGAAAACACAAAGAAGCTGCCAGCGATGTGGATCATTCTTCAACCATCCCATCTGTTCCAGCGCCAGAACAACGGGTTGTTCTATGCATGTGACGGATTACCCTGTCTCATCAGGGGTTTTGCTTTAATAGAAGAGATCCTGACCACTTGAATGGGAATACAAGTTTCCTTTTATTAATTATAACTCTGGCACTACAAATGGTCAGGATCCCTTCTATTAAAGCAGAACTCCTGATGAGGTGGGGTGGCCCGTGGAGGATATCACTACTTGCATATTCTCAAAGCAATGCAGTGTTTCTCAGTCACTAACAGATTAGGGACCGTATGCAGAGTACTGGATGTATAACATATACGTCTGGTGTTTTGCGATTTTGACTACTGCGCATGCGTAATTTTTTACTTACGTAGATTGCGTATATACTGCGCATGAGTACTCGATTTTTTACGTAATCTAAGTATCTTTTGCTTACATAGATTGCATGTAGACCGCATATACGCAATCTACGTAAGCAAAACATACATAGATTACGTAAAAAATGTGTGTGTGATTCTATTGTCCACAGGGCACAATTGTAGGTTCATTGCATATTGCTTGGGTGTGATGTTAACTTTGCTCCATGCTATTGCAGTACATTTTACATAGTTAACACACTTAAAGTCCAACATCGAACCCAAACTATTTCCCCTATCAAAGTCATTATGGGTACATAAAAGCTAATTAGCTGCTCAACCTTAGAGAGTTGCGAATTAATATAGTAATCACTGTAAAAAAAAAAGTCTGAGTTTAATAAAATTGTAAATCAACCCTTGTATTGTTGCACTACAGGTCCCAGTAAGCCCAGACTGGCATTAAATGCTTGGCATGCCATGGGTGCCTGCTGTGGCCTACAGTGCCTACACACAATAAACGGGGTTGTTAATCTGTAAGGGTCCAGTCTTTCAAGCTTTTACTCAGAGTTGCCAACTTTTTAAAGCCATAGATTGCTGCAAGGGGGTGGGGCTTAATGATACAATTTATGCAAATTGCATCATTAACCCCCAACCCCTGTCAGCCACTACTGTAATCTCTAGTGTTCCAGGGGGTGAGCGTGGTTTCATGACATCATCAAGTTCTGCTCATCCCTAGTAACTCTAGGGATAACAATAGACATTGGGGTAGATCCAGAACTATGTTTGTCGTACGTTTACTCGCGTAGCGTATTTTTGCATGTGTACCTTCTATATACTCCCCTTGGCACACCTCTTGAATGTATGTATTTTGTCAAGATCCACTTTTCAAACCCTACCTTAACTTTTGCCAACGTAACTGCAGTGATCCGCACACGTACGTATGGGCAACACGTATTTACGCAGCTAAGCACGCCCATACTGTACACTTTAAATACAACCCCCCGCCTACTTCACGTATTTCTGACGTATTTTGTACGCACGGAAAATTGGCACGCCCACACGTAAGTATTTACGTGACACATACGTGAATGGCCCATACGTTCACAATTACGCTACCTCACTGAGCGTATTTTCTATGGTGCGCATGCGCAGTACTTACCAAAAGGCGATTTTATGTCTCCGCCACGCGTAAATTCGCTCACAAACGTTGTTCTGGATCTGCCCCATTGACAGTAGGCAGGACTTGCAGGAGATTTGCAGTCTCCCGTATATTTCGGGATAGTTGGCAACCGTGTTTTTACTCCAAAGGAACTTCCTTGGCAAAACAAAAACATCTTTAGAGGAATCTAACAGGTGCTGATTTATAGCTTTTCTATTAAATTAGTGGTGGTATTGCATACCCCGTATACCTAACGTGACCATACGTTCCGTTTTGAACGGGACAGTCCCGTTTTCAGGCCAGGTCTTGTCCCATTGTCCCGAAGCACAGCTTCGGGATGCCAAAATGTCCCGTTTTCAGAGAGCAACAGATGACATACTGTATGTCACCTGTTGCTCTCTGAAAACAGGACATTTCGGCGTCACATACATAATCAGAGCTGGATTGGCCGCCGATTTTTCCCTCCCCCCTGCAAGCCCTGGCCCCCATTTACATTGATGGCAGTAGGGATGGCAGTGGTAGCTAGCCTAAGATGGCCGGCGCTATGAAGCCCCATTCCCCCACCAGGCTCCGCGAGCAGAGCCGGACGTCCTAGGAACGGAGAGACCACGCTGCTGCCGGCGACCACACGCGGGTTGCTGCAAAGGGGGCCGCTCACTCGCCGCAGATGAGGAGGTCCCGCTGGCTGCGACAAAGGGAACCTGCGACAGCTCTCCCTCCTGGAGACAGCTGCCGGCAGAAGTGCTGGGAGGCACTCCGGCGAAGAAAGCCTCAGCATAGTGGCGGATGATGGATAAGGTACGGAGTGGCCTGGACATATTGGGGATGTAAGGAAAAGAGGGGGGGTGGAGAGTGAGAGAAATAAAAAATGGAGGAAATTGACGCCACAAAAGACAGGGGGGGGGGGAATAAGGCTGGCTGGACAAAAATTAAGAGGGGGCAATGAGGCTGATTGGACAAAGAAGGAGGGGTCAATAAGGCTGAATAGACAAAGAAGGAGGGGGAAATAAGGCTGGCTGGACACAGAAGAAGGGGGCAATAAGGCTTACTGGACAAAAATTAAGAGGAAGAGTAATAAGGCTGGCTGGACATAGGAGGGGGCAGTAAGGCTGAATGGACACAGAAGGAGGAGGCAATAAGGCTGGCTGGACATAGGAGGGGGCTGTAAAGCTGAATGGACACGGCGGACTGGACAAAAATTAAGAGGAGGCAATAAGGCTGATTGGACAAAGAAGGAGGGGTCAATAAGGATGAATGGACAAAGAAGGAGGGGTAAATAAGGCTGGCTGGACACAGAAGGAGGGGGCAATAAGGCTTAATGGACTCAGAAGGAGAGGGAAATAAGACTGACTGGACACAAAGAGGGGGCAATAAGACTAGTTGGACACACAGAAGGAGGGGGGAAATAAGGCTGGCTGGACACAGAAAGAGGGGGCAATAAGACTGGTTGGACACCCAGAATAGAGGCCATTAAGGCTTAATGGTCACAATGGTCACACAGAAAGAAGGGGCAATAAGGCTAACTGGACACACACAAGGAAGGGGCAATAAGGCATGTTGAATGCCAAAACAAGGGGCAGAAAGGCTGGCTGGTCTGACACACACAAGGAAGGGGCAGAAAGGCTGACTATGGAGGCACACACATGCAAGGAGAGGAGAGATTGGATGGCTCTAGAGACACACATGTAGGGGGGGAGATTGGATGGCTTTAGAGACGCACAAGAGGACAAGAAAGGTTGAATGGAGGTATATTTAATATGTGTAGATTTCTATACTTTATTAGTTAATTCCTCATATAGTTTTACTTTCAGAAATTTTCTTTAATTGAATTTAGCCCAGTAAAATGTTTTGTGTATTTGTATGTGTATTGTATAGCGATAACTAGGATGCAATGTGTATTATATAGTGATAACTATGATGCAGTGTGTATTGTATAGTGATATAATAGTGCAGTGTGTATGGTATGGCAATAGCAAGGATATAGGGGTAGATCCAGAACTCCGCTTGCAATACGTTTACTCGCGTAGCGTATTTACGTGTGCGTACCTTCTATACACTCCCCTTGGCACACCCCTTGAATGTACGTATTTTGTCCGAGATCCGCTTTCCAAACTCTACCTTAACTTTTGCCCACGTAACCGATGTCATCCGCTCACGTACGTATGAGCAACACGTATTTACGCAGCTAAGCACGCTCATACTGTACACTTTAAATACAAAACCCCGCCTACATAGTGTATTTGAGACGTATAAATACGCACATAGTGTATTTGAGACGTATTTTTGAAATACGCCCACACGTAAGTATTTACGTGACACATACGTTAATGGCCCATACGTTCACATTTACGCTACGGAGCGTATTTTCTATGGTGCGCATGCGCAGTACTTACCAAAACGCGATTTTACGTCTCCGCCACGCGGAAATTTGCTCACAAGCGTTGTTCTGGATCTGGCCCATAGTCTGTATTTTATGGCGGTAACTAGGACGACGTTGCTATTATCTTAAGGTGTCCTTATTGTATGGTGATCAGTTGTATGTTCTCTGCCTTGTATATATGTCAGTAGGATACTCACTGTGATTATATGGGTCACTGTAACTGAAAATTAATAGTATAACATGCTTTTCACGCTGAGCTGTTGAAGCTGTGGGTGTAACAGATGATACACTGTTTATTTGATTTGTTTCATTGATACACGCATCCGCCGTCCATGACTTTTTTACCACACCCATTGACTTAGTGGTGAGCCCCTTTAAAAATTAGTATATGTCCCGTTTTGAGAAAAAAAAAATGGTCACGTTACGTATACCCCCTCACTTCAAGCCCTGGATCAGATATCACTCAGGAATTCAAAATGATACAATTAATCAGACTTAAGTATACCTGGTCAGGACCACTTACATATCACCTGCACACTACAGCATTTTATGGGGCTGATCTCCCAATAATTGAACTAATAACTGATATAGATATA